>SNQJ01S0133070.1:25736-46695 GCA_010110895.2 Picea sitchensis | reverse complement strand
TTATTTCTCATGGACCTTTTCAACAGTGGGGTTTGGATTTCATTGGAGATATTCATCCTCCATATTCTGGACAACAAAAATGTATACTCACAGCCACAGATTACTTTACCAAATGGATTGAAGCAATCCCAACATGAAATGCAACAGATAAGTTAATCATGAATTTTCTTGAAGGACATATTTTCTCTAGATTTGGGTGTCCTAGAAATATGATTACTGATAATTCCCAAGATTTAAAGTCTAATTCAATGGTTGAGTTTTGTAATAAGTACAACATCAATTTGGTTCACTCCACTCCTTACTATCCTCAAGGAAATCGATTAGCAAAATCCTCCAATACAAGACTTATAAGGATCATTAAAAAATTTCTCACAGAGAATAAGAGATCATGGGATTCAAAATTGAAATTTGCCTTATGGGATGATCGAATCAGTACTAAGAAATCCATTGGAACTTCACCTTTTCAAATGGTTTATGGAACAAAGGTTGTATTTCCAACTCAACTCGGTTTACTTGTTCTTAAATTTTTGCAAGAAGAGTTAGAAAAGCCCAATGATATTCAAAGAAGGATTTTCTAGATTATAGAAGTTCAACAGAATAGAGAAAAGATGAATCGGGAAGTTGACATTTATCAGAACAAGGTTAAGGAAAATTTTGAGAAGAAGACTAAAAAGGATATCTTTCAAGAAGGAGATATTGTGTTGAGGTGGGATGTTAGAAGAGAGGACAAGTCTAAACATGGTAAATTTGACAATTTATGGTATGGTCCTTTCAGAATAACTAAGGTCATGAATAATAATACTTTCCTCTTACACAATTTGGATGATAGTGAAATCTTGGGAGGCTCAGTGAATGGGTGGTTTCTAAAACCCTACTTCTCTTAAAAACAATAAGAGATTTCCAGTTTGTACAATATGATTTGTTTTGTTTTGGTGTGATTAGTTGATTGATTTAAATAAGACTCCATAAGCTCAATGGGAATACTACTATGCAGTTTTGTGGTTTTCATTTTTGGATTACAAATAAAGGGATGGTAGGGCAGGGAAATAAATTAAAGTGAAAGTTTTATGATGATTAGGGAGATAAAGGCATTGGTCAACAGGTTCTTAAAGTTTCACCATGAAACATTACCCCCATAATGAGCCAATGTTAGTCCTTAATTTTGCTAATGACTGTTGAAATATTCTTTTCCCTTCCCTATCTTTTGCTAGCATTATTTTACACTCTGTTTTATTCTTCTATAATTTTAAAGTGTGCTTGCATTATCCTTTTTGAGTGTTTTACAACATCCATTAGTGTGATTATGATTAAAATTAGACATTTAAGATCTTTCCGTCTAATTATAAGTCCTATTTTCCATTTCAAATTTGAAATTTTGCAAAGGAAAAAGGCGCTACAAGAATAACATTATTCTTGTAGCGCCAGGAGTGATCATTGTTTTATATGTGCCAATTTCCCAAGATCATGTAAGAGAATGCCCGAGATCATTTCCTAAAATCCAACATAATTTATGAATAAGACCAAGTCGTGTGTTCAGTTTTATACTTATTCGAAGGGATTGGGTTGTAATCATCCATTTTGATATCAAATCACATGTTCGCGGGTTTCATATTATGATTTCTAACATATGATACCTGAGTCTTTCATCGTATTTGTGTATTAGTTTCTACAAGTTTTTCATGTGATAGATATCTTCTACAACATTCCTATTTTCATAGGTTCTAAAAGTGTTGTTTATAGAAACCCTAATCATCCTCTGATCCTCAGTGATTATAATTTGTATCATGGCACCTAAGAAAAGCGGAAAAATCACTCGTCTAGAACCAGAGGGTGTATAATTTCTCGAGGCTTACCCATAAATTTCGTAAAATTTCAGAGATGCAGGGTGGTTTAACTTTTGTTCAACACTCCAGGGTCATCATGAACGAATTTCTATGATGTTTGCACAAATATTTTATGGATTCACAACAGTGGTGGGTAAATATATGATACATGTGACAAAACACTCAATCGAGACTGCATGCAGGTTATCTGTTTATGGAGAGAGATGGTTGAAGAAGGAGGAGACGCCTATGGAAATTGTAAATCAGTTTTTACTTCAAGAACACCCAAACCCTAAATGGAGTTAAGGTATCCCACAAATATGGATGAAGAAAGAATGGCAGACTGCTTTAATGGTTGTTCGCAAGTATATTACATGTGAAGGGAGATTTTCCCTTGTCCATCTTTATCATATTAGGTTGCCGATGCATTTAAATCATGATATTCCTCTATGTTTTCCTTTCTTTTTATTAAAGAGCTTGTCAAAAATGTCTAAAAGGATATAGACCCACCTTGCAACTGCTAGTAAAAGTCTCTTTCACCAAATACTGATCAAAACCTTGGTTATGTATGCTTTGGGAGAAGTCCAACGATCTTGGGACTAGTTAATTGAATCTCTTAAACTTGAAGAACATGGACCAAAGAATAAAAATTCTCTATAGCATAAATCTAAAAAGGAAAAGAGGGTTCCTAAAACCCATGTTGTTATAATGAAAGAGATTTCCCCTGTACCCAGAGTAACCTGATCTAGCAAAAGAAAGTTGCAGTTACAATAGGAGACACATGATTTAAATAAAGTTTGCCCTGTATCCAAGATCACCAGAACACAAAAAAAGAAACAAAAAACAGAGGCAAAATTGGATATTCAAACTCAGGATGAGTTACTTGTTCCAAAAGATGATCCCGAGGACTGCAAATGAATCCATTGTTGATTAATTGGGTTGGTTGTCATTGATGTCAACCCTTGAATAAATTTCAGTATCACAAAGGTTTGGGTAATGGAAACAAGTTTGTTTGATGGATAATGGTATGTGTTTTGATATATTTTCAGGTAAGACTATTCTAGATGGATAGTACATGTCATTCCATTTCCGCTGGTATGTGGAACACCACATAACTCCTTACGGTTAGAGAGTTATGGCCATGTGAAGTTGGAGAACCCTCATGAGTCATCTAGAAGCCCCAAAAAGTCAAAGTAGTCAAAGTGTTTGCAAAGAAGAAATTATTTAAATAATAAAGTGAAGTGATGAGTGTAATATAAGTTAGAGGATGCAAAAGAAATTATTTAAATAATTAAGTTAATGGAGAACTTACTAATTATGGAAAGTGGTTAGGTTAAGTGGACAAGTGGTTATAAGTGGATTAACCCTAAAAAAAGGAAAGTGGGTCAAGATGGTTAAAAGGTAACCCCTTGAGGATGCTACATGAATGTATAAATAAGAGGCAAGGCTCTCTCATTTAATCACACTTGAACATATTGAATATCTATTGTTTTGTAAGGATTATTGCAAGTACTCATTGATACATCTAAAGTTGCAAAATTTTGAGGTAGCACGAAGGGTTGATGACAAAAGTTTCAGAATTACAGCGAATACAAAAAAAAACCCTAATTTATAAGGTGTACACGGGATAAAAATGTATTAGGGTGTGTACATACGCGGGATGGAAGTGTATTAGGGAACATACATGGGGGTAAATCCATAAAAATTTGAGAATATGAAGATGTCAGGGTTCTATATTATGAGATCAAGCTCCCAGGAAGGTCTACAGTGATCAGATACATCAAATCTATCCACTGGTTCAAAATGTATGTCTTATTTCTATGACTAGTTGGATTTTGATGTATGCATGAGAAATAGTTATGGAGATTTGAGGATTCTCCCTAGAGAGATTCTCCCTAGAGAGACTAGTGGTTGCATGGGATCTTCTGTATAAGTCATATCTATAGAAATACAGTGCTGGTATAATCAATATTTATCATTGATACTTCTTGTTAGAGTTGAGGCACATCTTGTATTTCTTGGCATATGGCTAAGGGTTTTTGTGGTACATGGTTGAGAGCTTGTATTTGTGAAGTGGTTGATGTATTGAGAGGCTAAATATCAGAAAGGGTTTGATGTCTAGATCATGTGAGGGTTATTATACGTGTTCATGATTACACACACTTATATGGCACATGACTAGAGAGAGGCATAGATGCCTTGGGTAAAGGTTATGTATGAGGATGCATGAACATGGTACAGTTATAGTCTGGATACCGTGACAAGTTGTAGATCTATGTGAAAGAAGTTGTAGAGGATCATAAGTTTTCAGAAGAAAGAAAACCCCAGTTTTTAGAAGGTATATGCAGGCTGCATAACAGACAGGATGCGTACATACGCATGTTGTTGTATAGATAGGGTGCATACATACTCATGTTGCAGAGCTACATGTCGCGTATCCCTAATTTCAGAAGGCATACATAGGCTGCATAACATACATGATGTGTGCATACACATGTTGTTGTATAGATAGGGTGCGTACATACACAAGTTGTAGAACTACATGTTGTGTATCTATTGTATTTTTTTGATACATGTTCAGTTCAGGTATAGGTTGATTGCAGGGAAGTAGTACAGGTTGGCTCCAGGTCAGTGGTACAGGTTGGTACAATTGTACAATGGTATATCTCACAGTGATAGTGTGACAGTGGTTCCATCATTCTACTTATATTTCAGGGGGGTTGGACGGGGAAAGGACAAGTGATTGTAGCCACTTGTAGATGGAGAACATAGGGGGTTGTAGCCTCCTTCTGGTTGTATCCAGAAAATTGGGGAGTTGGAGCTTCCCTCAGGTTGTATCCTGAGAAACTAGGGTGTTGGATCCTCCTTCCAGTTACATCTAGAAAACAAAGGAATTTGGTGCTTCCAATGAATGTAATTCTTAAAGACATATAAGAAAAAACATTCCGTGGTTTTCTGCCACTTCGGGTTTCCATGTAAAAACACTGGTGTACTATATATGTGTATGATTTCTCATTTATTAATTGCTTATTTACTCCACAACTATTGGATGATAATGCTACATTGATATAACACTTGCATTTTATGGTTAAAAATGATTAAATTGCTCTATTACTGATTCACCCCCCCCTCTCAATAATCCAACAATTGGTATCAGAGCCGGTTCCTTCAGAAATCAGTTTAACCACTGAAAGGTATATCATGGAGAGAAATAACATGTATAAAAATGGAATACCACAGTTTGATGGACAGAAGTATGCATTTTGGAGAAGAAGGATGAAAACATATATACAGGCACATGGATTTGAAATTTGGCAATCAGTTGTAGATGGATACAAAGAACCAACAGTTTCACCGACAAATGAAAGAGCAATAAAACTCAGTCAAAATAATTCCAAAGCCAGAAATGCACTTTTGAATGGTTTTTGTGAATCTGTATACACAAAATTTATACATTGTAAATCTGCTAAAGAGATTTGGGACAAGCTTCAAAATATTTATGAAGGAGATTCAAAAGTCAAAGCAACAAAGCTTCAAACTTATAGAGATTAGTTCGAACAACTAAAGATGAAGGAAGATGAGAATATTGCTTCTTACTTCTTATGAGTCGATGAAATAGTAAATGCAATCATAGGATTGGGAGAAGAAATTAAAGAATCTGTAATTGTTCAAAAGTTACTAAGATCTCTTCCTATGAGATTTGATCCTAAGATATCAACACTAGAAGAAAGAGAATATCTAGACTCAATAAGCATGGACAAACTACATGGAATATTCACAGGATATGAAATGAGAACTGAAAAGGAAAATCTAGATATAAAAGAAACAACTTTCAAAGCATCCAAAAGATCAAAGCAAAAGGGAAAGAAAAAGTAAAAAGAACATAGCAACAACATTGACATCTCAGAAGATGATGAAGAAGTGGCTAACTTTGTCAGAAGATTGAACAAGGGAACCAACGAAAGATATAAAGGTAAGCTTCCATTGATTTGTTTTAATTGTGATGGTATTGTCCATTTTTCTAACAAAATTCCTCATAAGAAAAATAAGAGGAATGATTAATATTACTCAAATAGAAAACAAACATATAAAGGAAAAATAACCATAAAGAAATCTTTCAAGAAAAGCTTCTGCACCAAAGAAGACATCTCCTCATCAGATGAATATGAAGACAATGAGAATGAGACATAAAGAGTTCTATTCATGGAAGTAGAAGACTCTGATAAAGAAGACACTGAAGAAGAATATGAAGAGGAAGAAGTTGACTACCGAGAAGGATTTTTGACTGGAATAGAAGATATAAGAAGATAAAATAAGAAAAACAAGAAGCTACAAGATGAACTAGAGAAGAAAGAAGACACTCAGGAACTAGAACAAATGATCACAAATTTGAAGGTTCAAATAGAAGAATATAAAAGAATTGAAGAAGCACTCAAAGAACAGCTAGAAGAAAGAGACATGATCATTGGAATTTTGGAAATAGAGATTGTCACATTAAGAAAGGATCTTCAAAAGAAAAATATGCAGAACAACTCAAAATTTTTGGATGACATTATCAACAGTCAAAAGCCTCATCATGACAAGTTTGGACTTGGATACAATCAGAAATAAAATGTGTCAAGATCCAAAACAATAAAACAAGAAACATATCCAAAATTCTATGCAAAAACACTAAAAGGGGATAGGAATACCTACAAGGAAGATTACATGGAAACTCCTCCATCAAGAAGATTCATATTTCATAATCAACGACCGAAAAAAAACAGATAGGCCTCAGGAAGAAGAAGGATTCATAAGAGAAAATCCTTTAAGAATATCTTCAACTCCCAAGTATCAAACTATATTTTTTGGTTTATGTTATGCATGCAATAATTTTGGACATAAAGGTATGAATTGTAGAGCTAACAACATGAACATAAACAACTTTGAATGTCATACACAAAAGGGTTATCCAAGAAGGCCTAGTGAAACACAGAGAAGAAGTTACAACATGTTTGAATCATTAAGCACTAAAGTGGAATGCTACAAGTGTAATAAATTTGGACACATGGACAAATATTGCATAATGACAGTCCCTCCTAGAGAACCACAACAAAACAACAACAATCACAGACAAGAACCTCAGAAGAGAACATGGATAAGAAAGAAGAACCAGTATAGCAATGAAGAATGTACACTCACTCTACAAGCTAAGAAGAAGAAACATGGTTGGTATGTTGACAGTGGTTGTTCAAAAGACATGAAAGGTGATAAATATAGGTTTCTTACATTAAGAAATGAAAGAGATGGACCAGTCTTCTTCGGAAATGATGATTCAATTAAAATCATTAGAAAAGGCACAGTCAGAATTGGAAACAAGAATACGAAGGAAGAAAATGTTCTACTAGCAGAAGATATAAAACATAATCTTCTAAGTGTGAGTCAAATGTGTGACCAAGGTCATAAATTTACTTTCGATTCACAAAAGTGCGAGATAAGAAAAGAAGGTTCAGGAAAATTGATTGCAACAACTGCAAAAACTTCAAGCAACATATATGTATTAAGTGAAATTGGAAATGAAAAGTGTTTTCTAGGAAGGATGATGAAGGTTGGCTATGGAATAGAATAATGGGTCACATACAATTTGATAACCTTTTCAAAGTCATAAAAAAGGAAGCAGTTAGAGAAATTCCCTAGATCACGAAACCAACCAACACTTTATGCAAGCATTGTCAACAAGGAAAGCAAACAAAGACTAGGTTCAAATAAAATGAATATTCAATGACAAGACCACTGGAAATTGTGCATATTGATATAGTTGGACCAAGTACAACAAAGGGTTTAAAAGGTGATAAATAATTTATGTTATTAGTTGAATATTATACAAGAATGACTGCAGTTTTCTTTCTCAGGAATAAGTCAGAAGCTTTTGAAAACTTCAAGATCTACAAGAAAATGGTTGAAAATGAAATGGATTCAAAAATCAAATGTTTGAGATCTAATAATGGAGGAGATTTCACTTCAAAGTAATTTATGGACTACTGCAACATACATGTAATACAAAGGCAATTCTCTGTTGCTAGGACACGTCAACAGAATGGAGTTGTTGAAAGAAAGAACAAGACAGTACAGGAAATGACTTGAACAATGCTAATAGATTCCAAATTGACAGATATTTTTTGGACACATGCAGTGCATAACAGTTCACATTCAAAAAAGAGTATTGCTCATAAATAACACTGAAAAAACTCCCTACGAACTATGGAAAGGAAGACCAACAAATGTGAAGCACTTCAGAGTATTTGGAAGCAAATGCTACTTCAAAAGAGAAGATAGCAGAATGGGAAAGTTTGACTCTCGTGTGGAAAAATGAGTACTTGTTGGTTACTCAAGTACAAGGAAAGCATGCAAGTGTTACAATCTGAGGTTGAACAAAGTTGTGGAAAGAATCCATGTAACAATTGATGAAATAGGTGGACGAGAATTAAAGGAAGAAGAAAATGAATCAATGGAACAACTTTACGAAGCAGAAGCAAAATATGAAGCAGTAGAAGGGGAAGATGAAGAGGATTAGATAGAAGTAGAAGAGAAAGTTCAACAAGTGCCTCCAAAGACACCTAGTAAACAAGTACAGAAGAATCATCCTTTAGATTAGATTATCCGAAACAAAGATGCAGGAGTTGAGACTAGAAGAAGAATATGTTCACCAGAACAAACACACCTAGCACTCTCATCTACGATTGAACCAAAAAGTTTTGAAGAGGCTAACAAGGATAAATTTTGGAATAAGGCCATGGATGAATAATTGGATCAAATAGAGAAGAATGACACTTGGGAATTGGTTCCAAGACCAAAGAATAAGAATGTGATTGGCACAAAGTGGGTATTCAGAAATAAATTGAATGAGGATGGAAAGGTTACAAGGAACAAAGCTATATTGGTATGTAAAGGATACACACAGGTTGAAGGAATCGAATTTGAAGAGACATTTTCCCCAGTTTCCATAATGGAAGCAATCCGATTGATTTTAGATTATGCATGCTCCAAAATATTGAAGTGTATCAGATGGATGTAAAATCAACTTTTCTTTATGGGGAACTTAAAGAAGAAGTCTACATTGAAAAACCATAAGGATTTCAGTTGTCAGAGAATGTAGATTATGTGTGTAAATTGAAGAAGGCCTTGTGTGGTCTAAACCAGGCTCCTAGAGCATGGTACTCTAGATTGGATAAATATCTACAACAGGCAGGGTTCAGAAAATGAAGTGCAAACAATAGCCTTTACATCAAGGTAACTCAAGATAGTATTTTATTAATTGAAGTTTATGTTGATGATATTATTTTTGGAATAAATGATGACAGGTCAAGCCAAAAAATTTCAAAGGATATGCAGAATGAATTTGAAATGTCATTACTCGGAGAATTATCCTTCTTTCTGGGTCTTCAGATATGTCAAAGCAACCAAGGAATTTTATTTCTCAAACTAAGTATATCAGACAAGTTCTAAAGAGGTTCGGAATGGAAGAGTGTAAACCAGTTACCACTCCTATGCAAACCAATTGCAAGTTGAGAAAATATGATGATTCAAAGTCTACAGACCAGAGGCAATACATGTCAATGATTGGTAGCTTACTATATGTGATAGCATACAAACCAGATGTAATGCAGGCAGTTGGAAAGGTGGCACGATTTCAAGAAGAACCAAAGGAATCACATGTATAAGCAGTGAAGAGGATTTTCATATATCTCAAAGGAACATAAGATTTTGGATTATGGTATCCAAAAGGAAAGGATCTATCACTTATTTCCTACACAGATGCAGATTGGGAAGGTTTCATTGATGATCGACGAAGCACCAATTGTGCAACGTTCTACTTGGGTGAGTGTTTAGTATTATGTCTAAGCAAGAAACAATCATCACTATCCTTATCTACAGCCGAGGAAGAGTATATTGCAGAAACAACATGTTGTACACAGGTTCTATGGATGAAACAACAAACTTTGATAGATATACAGGTTGAGTATGATGAGCCCATTCCAATCTATTGTGATAATACAAGTTCCATCAATATCTCAAAGAACCTGGTGATGCACTCCAAGACGAAGAACATTCCAATAAAGTATCATGTACCCAAGACGAAGAATATTCCAATAAAGTATCACTTGTTGAAATGGATACTTGACACTCAGAGGGCGGTGAATCATCAATGTCACAAAAATTTGGACAATTTTCCATTTTTCACAAATTAATTGAACAACAAATATTTATTTCATTTTCTCAATCAATATATAAAAGAATAAATATTTTATTTGTTTAAATAACTTGAATGAATACATAAGACCAATATTTGAATATCATATTCATACAATTATGAGAGACCCAGCTCTTTGTTACAAGACCCAGCTTGTAGTTCTCAGATCCAACTGAGAAATGAGGAATCCAACCCTCATAGCAAGTCCTATCTTGTTGATCTCAGATCCAATTGAGATGTGAGGAATCCAATCCTCATACAAGACCCAACTTGTAAACATGCACCAACCTGATAGAATGAACCTTCATTCAATCCATTATATATAAATATATATACTTCAACAAATTCCACTACACTTTCTTCTCACCATTCTTTCTTGTTTATATATTCTTCCAACTGGTGTCAATTATAATCATTGCATCTTTTGATTTTGAACCATTGTAGCTTTTAATTTAAATGATAATATTAATCTTTAAATAATATCATTTTCCCTTTTTATTCTTTATTCATAATGCTCATGAATTAACTCTCTTTTAATCATGACTATGTGTCAGTTCTTTTGTCTTCATGAGGTTATCACAGACATGGATCGACTCATCATATCGTTCTTGTGCTTCTGCTGCATTCTCTGTTCACCAAAAGATCATATTTGATCTCTTATCGATTCTCTATATTGTTCTAGTGTTTACTCTCTGTTGAATTAAATCTATATGAGGTGCTTCCTTCAAACCATTTTCATATGATCACATATGTAGAACCACAAGCTTATCAATTTAAGCACTGCTTCATTTTACCCTGTTGGCCCTTGACCAAGTTTTGAGGAATACTTGGTCATATTTGATCGTTTTTGGGACTTAGACAGCCTATCGAAGACGGAGCGCCAAGCGAAGCAGAGATCACGGGATCTCGACCCACTTTTTGGGTCCTTTTTGGGTTTTGGGACAATGTAATGGGAAAGGGATGTCGGCCTGTGGGTTTACCCACGCTTAGGCCCACTTTTGTAATGTATAAATAGATATCTAGGTGATGTAAGTAAAAGAGAAGATTAGCCAAGGGCTTAGTTCTAGAATTGATCTATGTGATTGACTTGTAGAGATGAGTGCAAGTATTGTAAGTGTTGAGTGCACATATTGTAAGGAGGCTCTATGTTAGATCTACTCAAGGAAGGAGGATCTGGCGAGGTGCGTGCAGATCTCCTGTCCTATGCAGAGTAGGATTTTGATAGCTCTGTGTTGTAACCTGATTGACTAAAGATAATAAAGAAGAAGTGTTGGTGGACGTAGCCCCAAGGTGGGGGTGAACCACCTAAATATTGTGTGTTGTGCTTTATGTTTCTTCTTAGATGTTTTGTATTTCTAAGTGCTTAGATGTGATTAGAAAGAATTTCTTATGCTTAGTGCTAGAGATGTATATGAATGCCAAATCCAATGTGTATGAACATGCTAAGTGCTTGGTCTACCAGATATGATCCGTCTTGTTGTTGCTAAGTGCTAAAATAATCTAGACCTAAGTGAATGGTGTGATGCTCTATTATAGCGGCGAAGTAGATCTAAGTGGAATATTGATGAATGATCTATGATAAGTGCTTGCTAAGCGATACGATCACATATCTGTGTCCTAGCTTAGGTTACAGACACTTGATTCCTGCAACCACCCCTTCCTCTACCTCGGGTGAGACTTCATCTGTTTCGCAGGTGCTGCCGAAAGGGCCAGTAGTTAGGGTTTTGTTGGTGCGATGTTGTAGCATTGAACCCTGGGTCTTCCCCTGTGCCAAAAAATGGTTCCTTTGTCAGGACGTGAAACTGTGATTGCTGGGAACTAAGGAAAAAGAAACTTTGTGCAAAGATTTGTCCTGAAATTGTAAAATCTCTGTGCGAGGACCTATACCCTAGTGCACAGTAATCCACTTGATCTGAAAAGATCTGTGCTAAAGAAGGACAGATCTAAATGCTTTGTGCTCTAAGAAAGGTAAAAGTGGAAGTCTCTGAAGAAAAGAGGTAAGATCTATAAGTTCAGTGTTCTAATAAAGGTAAGAATAGTTAAAAGTTTTTAGATCTGAAATCTTTGTGCTATGTAGAAGTAAGATAAGTGAAATTTTTTTGTTACTAAAGCATGAATCTAGGTATGTTTGATAGATTCTGTCCTAGCTTGAAAACTAGGGCATTAATAGATGAAATAAAGATTGATATGAATAGATATGATAAGTACAGTGATAGATATGTTATACCTATGCATAGAAATAATGTTTGGACTAACAAATGGATGCAGGATCCTATAAAGAATTTTTTGCAGGCTAGCTACCATGATCCTGGTGCGCAGTACATAAAAGGTTCGGGATCATTTAAAAAAAAGAGAGGATTAACCCTATGTTACAGTTGCAGACGACCAAGACATCTAGATAAGGAATGCCCTGGTGGAAAACTTAGTTGTCTCTGTTGAAAAGATTTGGACCATGAAGTATTGGATTTCCCTAGAATGATTGCTAATCTTGAAAGAATGAATCTGCATGAAGAAAAACCTAAGGCAGATCCAGAAATAGTAGAATCCCAGAAAGAATCAGAAAAAATATTAATACAGATGAAAGAAACTCTGAATGGGCATAAAGATGTCAGTTTATCAGAAATCTTCAAAAACAAAGAGCAAATCGAAGTAAGAATAGGAGACTTCGACATAGAATGTGTTTTGGATGAGGAAACACAGGTGAATATTATGAAAGAAAGAACTTGGGAAACCCTAGGAAGGCTTGTTATGATTCCTTCATTGGGAGGAATAAGTTTTTTTAAAGGAAAATTGGTAACCCTATGTGGAAGGATTACCCAGATATCTCTCAGCATCAATGGAACTTCAGTAGAGGAAGAATTTGAAGTTATCAAATTTATTGAGAACAACGCCCCATTTCCGGCTTTGTTAGGCAAGACCTAGATTGATAAAGACCAGATTTGAAGAAAGGAAGAAAAGGAAACCCTAGAAAAGAAGAAGCAAGACCTAATGGATTTTATGACTAGGAAGATCACCTACTTGATGAAAGAACATGATAACAAATCATAGCTATTTGACACCAGGAACTTGGACGTCGAAGTTGTAAGAACACTAGAAGAACCATAGGGGACTGAGATTCATGTTCTAGATGATGAAGAAGTATTACCCTTGAAACCAAAGAAAGAATATCGACAATGCGAAGTGACTATATCTGATGAGGATAAGAATCAGAATGGAAAAAGGATCATTGAGACAAATCTCACCGGGAAGAAGGATAGAAAGTTAAGTAAGAAGAAATCCCATATCAAAAGACTACAAAAGGTTCCAGAGGGAGCCTTGCATAATGAAAAATTGTAGAATTGGAGCTTCGTCGAGATATCAGAACAATGGCATAGGGCAATTCGCCGTGGCAAAGAAATATAGTTGTTGGAAGCCGATATATCCATTCGACTGTCACTCCAAATGTAAAGAAAATCATTGATGGCTCATCACCAGACCATTAGAATGTGGCATAACAGGCAGAACAAGAGTTAATGAAGCCCCATATCCGTTACAAATGAGTCATTACAAAATTTCTTACTTATTCCATCACGCCATGCAAAAAAGACACTTTTGATGATTGAGAATTTGAGCCCGCAGACTACATGAATTGTGACCAGTGATTACTCTACTCTTACTCTTTACAGTACCTACCTTACTTTGAGAACCCGAGATATTGATCCTAAGCGTATATGTCCGACGAATTTAGCACAGCTGAAGAATTTGTAAGAGAGGTACTCGCTAGCCTCAGAACCAAAAGAGTCATGTTGGAGAGAGGACTGTCTACAGGTTTACAGGCATCATCGACAAGAGGAGTGCAAGCCTCCCTGTCGACTACTCGAGTAGGAACATCCCGAGCCGATGCAGAAAGAATAACCAAACATAAAGACGATATGGCCAACGCGAAGTTGGTTCCATCCATACTACCTACTTACATACCACCTATGAGTGGTGTGATCAACAGTGACAATGTGCCTAGGGACTTTGAGTACACTCTTGTCACTACATACCTGCCGAAAGGGGTATGTGTAGTCTGCATAGACCAAGACAAGATAGCGGCCCTAAAGTTCAGTGACTACAACATGGGTGACCATAAGGCTTATGGCATGCTCGCTCCTTATAAATATCTGACAAAGATGAAGGGAAAGAACTCGAAGATCGTTCCTCAGTAGTGGACTATGAACCTTGTGTAGTCCACCTTGCTAAACATTATGAAGATACCACACTTCGGCAGACACCAAGAGGTGAATTCTTGTGTGAAGCTGCTACTGGCGAGCTACCATGGAGGATACCTATGGTTAAACCGTCGAATAACAGTTGATCCAATGCTCATCAATTGGATCACTGGGATTATCATGCAGGGCCCTAATCCCCATGATTACTATCCTGGAAAGACCACAGATCACACTCTTGCGCAGAAGATCAAAGAATCCTATGGCGATGTTGAGAAAGGCACGCGAGGCTACAAGGTAGCTTCTATTGAAAGTGGCACAGTGCGCCTTGCATGTCAACTGATCACAGGGAAGATGGTATGCAAGAATCGAACCACATAAGTATCCGAATTTGTAGTAGACCTCGCAGGAAAGTGCGCAGAGGGACTACAGATGAACTGGGTGAAGTACCTGGTGAATCAACTAGAGATTGACTGCAGAGAAGCCTAGGATAAGGGGCATGAATTCCATTTTAGCTAGCTCTTGATACTTATATATTTCATTGCATGGGAGCTACTGGAAGGTGCAACCTTCCTGGACATATACCCCTTTGAACCACTAGCCACGAAGTTCAGTACACTATGGTACTCGAACGATATGAACAAGCAGTGGCAATCCAATTCCATCTTCCATACCTACTACACCCAGTTGAAGCTCCCCATCCAATCCGAGCCTCGCATGACCTCGAATACTTTACACAGGTTTCGACCTATGATGAAGTTCATCACAGACCACCATTTCATATACATTATAACACGCGTTGATGAGCACAAGGAACAACTTCAGTCTTATTATAAGTTGACAGAAGACGACCTGGAGGAGATCACCAGGGAATGGTCGGTGAACCTCCTTATTTAAGCATACCCATAGAAATGTCCGACATCGACAACCCAGAAGCTGTGCAGGATACACTTGGGACCAGTAAGACAAAGAAAACTAAAAAGACAAAGAAGGATGAGGAAATCTAGGATGTAGACAGCAGATCTGTAAGAACCGTATCCTTTATACCAGAGCAAGGAGGTAATGGAGAAGACTTAGAAGAAGTCAAACAGAGGCCAGAATATGAAGTAGAAATCCTAAATAAGAGGAAGGGTTCGCCTCCAAAACCTTCCTCCCAAAAGAAATCAAAAGCACCCGTAACTAAGCTGCAGACCACGCTCACTCCAGATGACCTTTGTTTCCTCATCGCAGCTATGAATGAAGCCATAGAAGAGATAATAGAAAAGAAGGAAGCTAAGAAAGAGACAATGTACAACGAAATAGAGATCATGCTCCAAGGAGTACAACAAGCCCTCCAGTCTGGCTGCGCAGTCTCAACTGCGCCCCTGCCGGAAGGAAAAACAGAAGAGGAAGATGAACCAGTTCAACTCCATAAGATTGTTGACATAGTTGAAGTATGCCTTCAGAAAGCACATGAAGAAACAATGTAGGCCACCTAGGCCTTAAAGCAAGCATAAGAGGAAGTCATCGAGCAACGCCGAGCTATGCAGCAAGAGAAGGATGATATCCAAGTGAAATTTGAATAGGACAGGGAGAAGATCCAAAAAGAGAAAGAGCAGCTGCTCACGAAGCAGATAAGGATTGAAGAAGAAGTCAACAAAGCATTCCTCTCTGTGATCGACTTAGAGAAGAAGGCAGAAGAACCCATAGAATGCCAAGTGATGAAGCTTGCTGAAGTTATTCAACAACTTCAACAAAGAGTCGTGGAATTAGAACTTCAGACCATACCACAAACCCCGCAAGAAGTGCACGACCAGCAAGAAATGACTACCCGGAGCATAGTAGAAGGGATTAAAGCACTCATTGAGGAATGCACATAGTTAAGTAGTAGAAGTGCGCAGATATATGAGAGCCTAACCGAGAATCCATAATTGCATAAATTGGAGTCGCAGCTCCAGGAGGTGAAGCATGAAGCCGAAAACCTATAGGTGTAGCTAAAGGCCCTATCACCCATAAAGACAATGAAGTGGTCTCACGAGAAATGCACCACCCAGCAGAAGATTCACACACTTCAAAGTAAATTAATGGAGGTCACTCAGTGAATCCAACCCATGCAGGATAAGGAATGCATGTTATTTTCAGAGATCGAGACCCAAGGAACAGAGCTAGAACATGTCATCATCTCAGTAGAGCAGTGCCTCAACAGACCAGTAAATTACACACTCATCTAGGAGTTCATCGAGCAAGAAACAACAACAATGCAACAGTTCGAAGTGGCTCGAGCCAAGATTGAAGCATTCAAAGAAGAATTGGTCAGATCTGAGTGACTCGAGATGAGTCACAGGTGAGTGTTGGGGGCTTGTTGTCCCTTGACCAAGTTTTGAGGAATAATTGGTCATATTTGACCATTTTTGGGACTTTGATAGCCTGTCGAAGATGGAGCGCCAAGCGAAGCAGAGATCATGGGATCTCGACCTAGCTTTTGGATTTTGGGACAATGTAATGGGAAAGGGATATCAGCTCGTGGGTTTACCCACACTTAGGCCCACTTCTGTAATGTATAAATAGATATCTAGGCAATGTGATTAAAAGAGAAGATTAGCCAAGGGCTTAGTGCTAGAATTGATCTATGTGATTGACTTGCAGAGCTGAGTGCAAGTATTATAAGTGTTGAGTGCAAAGATTGTAAGGAGGATCTGTGCTAGATCTACTCAAGGAAGGAGGATCTGGCGAGGTGCGCGTAGATATCCTATCCTATGCAGAGTAGGATGTTGATAGCTCTATACTGTAACCTGATTAACTAAAGATAATAAAGAAGAAGAGTTGGTGGACGTAGCCCCAGGGNTGTAACCTACTTGACTAAAGCTAATAAAGAAAAAGAGTTGGTGGACGTAGCCCCAGGGTGGGGGTGAACCACGTAAATACTGTGTGTTGTGCTTTATGTTTCTTCTTAGATGTTTTGTATTGCTAAGTGCTTAGATGTGATTAGAAATACTTTCTTATGCTTAGTGCTAGAGATGTATATGAATGCCAAATCTGATGTGTATGAACATGCTAAGCTCTTGGTCTACCAGATCTGATCCGTCTTGTTGTTGCTAAGTGCTAAAATAATCTAGACCTAAGTGAATGCTGTGATGCTCTTTTATAGCGGTGAAATAGATCTAAGTGGAATATTGACGAATGATCTATGTGAAGTGCTTACTAAGCGATACGATCACAGATCTGTGTCCCAGCTTAGGTTGCAAACACTTGAGTCCTGCAACCACCCATTCCTCTACCTCGGGTGAGACTTCATTTGCTTTGCAGGTGTTGCCAAAAGGGATGATAGTTAGGGTTTTGTTGGTGCATTGTTGTAGCGTTGAACCCTGGGTCTGCCCCTATGCCAACATACCCTTATTTCTCTATTCCATATGATTGTAGGTGGTGACCAGGTGCTAGGCTAAATAAGTGCTTGATCATTTGTCAAGATTAACTGTCACGGTTTAATCGCATGATGAGATGGATTATTGTCGTTACTTCGAGACTTAGTCCTTTGCGACTTCCATCCTCTGTAATCTTTCAAATCTTCTGAAGAATATTTCTTTGTAGTAGATCAGATGATCGATATTTTATTTGCACGATGAACGATTCTCATTTATTTCAGAGCTTCGGGACTTCGGGTATTTGCTGGTGGTGAAAATCCCAAAGTACATAACTCTCAGAGTGACGTAACTTGTTGATGTGGCACTAACTGAGTGGCTGCCACATTTCACTTATATTTGTGACTTACGCATAATTGAAACACCAAATGCACTTTGAAACTTGTCATCATCTGATTGCACCACATGTCCTTGCTGACATGGATCTCCTCATGTGGCACATGTTCTTCTCCTGGATCTAATGGTTGTCCTAAATCCTGAAATGTATCTCAGATCGACGGCTGAGAGTGACTTCAGAACTTTGGGTAATTCAATTTCTCGACTTCCTAGTTCTTCCGAAGTGAGATTCCACAAAGTGTAACCTCCTCACAACTTTTAACCCAAAATAAATGTTGTTCGTTGATCATGATCTTAGATCGATGACTCAATTTGTCTGCAATGTTTCTTTTCCTTGGTTTAAATCCAACGACTCTTCTTGTTTTCTTATCCTATCCTTCCACTCTAAAGTGATCCAATGACTATCGGGAATTCAGGTATTCGATATCTCAACCCTTTTTCTTTGCTTATCCCATCCTTCCACTTAAAGTGATCCAACGACTATCGAGAATTCGGGTATTTGAAATCTTAACCCTTTTGCCTTGCTTACCCTATCCTTCCACTTAAAGTGATCCAACGGTCGAGAATGGTCTAGGAATAAATCAATGATCATAGATGATTGCAGGGACCCAAATAGCATGACGTTTAATCATTGAGTTCCGCAATGGAAAATTGCTCGTTGGTAGTGGAACGGATGCCAACCGTAGATCTATTTGGCAGGTGACGATCGTCGGTCTAGACTAATTGCAGGATTGGAATTAACACATTGTTTAATTCTCCCTTATCACTCCACAATCAATCCCCGCCCTTGATCTGCGCTTGCATATCCGAAGGTCACGACTTAATTTGATCGTTTGGTGGATCAACCATAGTCGTCGATCTTTGAATCTATAAGATCTGATGGTCTAGAATAATTACGAGATTGGAAATAACACGTTGTTTAATTATCCTTTCACTCTCCACAATCTATCCCTACCATTGATCTGGTGCTTGCGTATCAATGGTCTTGATTTGATCTGATCATTGACTAGTCCTCCAACGATCCTTATCTTGTAATCTGACGGTCTAGACTAATTGTGGGATTGGGAATACCACGTTGTTTAATTCTCCTTTTTCTCTCCGCAATCCATCCCTACCATTGATATGGCACTTGTGTATCCAATGGTCCTGACTTGATCTAATTATGTTTCTGCAATGCGCTTTCCCTTCTGAGTTTCATGTTCTTCAGTCGCTAATCCTCCCTAGCTTTAATTTATGCATATTGTTTGACATCAATGACAATTTCATCTATGATAAATTATCATCACATCATAATGACATCGACTGCTGACATCATTGACAACATATCAATGAAAATATGTCCAACAATATCCCCCTTTGTCATTGAGGGAAACACACTAACTTCATACACAAACTTCCCTTGTGATGATGTTTTCCTCCTATGAATTTACTCTCCCCCTTTGACATCAATGGCAAAGGGTTGCTCCCCTTATGGTCAACATCTATATTTCTGCATGTTGTTTGACCAAAATATGAACTTGGGTAACTCCCCCTACAATCATGCTCTGCCTACCATAACTGAATGAGTCCCCTTGTCAATATGTTGTCTCTGTCTTTGAGTACTTTCCCCCTTTGTTTCTGAAAGGGTATTTTTTTTTTGACAAGGTCTCTTTCCCTGTTAATTTACTAACTGCTTATCTCAGTTGATTGGGATTTTTTTGTTTCAAATAAGTAGTCTTCTTGATACAAATTTTGTAGTGATACCCATTTGTAGTGATCAAGTCTTTCAAAACTTAATCTAATTACTTTCTTATTTAATAACCAAAATAATCCTCCTGAGTTTTTACTGACTTTCCTTTGTCAAATAGAACAAGAGTATGAATCTTACTGATCTTTTTAAATTGCTTCTTATTCGTGTTTGATATTTCACAGGAATATCAATTGAGGAATTATACCAATTGATTTAAATACCAATTTTGTTATCAATTGATCTTTGTTGAATGATACTCCTTGAACTTCTCTACTACATTTATTTTTTCTTCTTATTGTATTCTACAACTAACCCTACCAATTATTTTTCTTTTGACCACTAATCTATACATAGTCAAGATTTTCCATATGTTAATTTAGAAACTCTTTGGCATAATCCTTTGATTTTGTAAAAAACAATTTAAACTTCTTTTTGTATTTTCTTTTTTTTTGCTAACAACTTATGACATCATCGGAAGTTGATATTGTCCTATTTTCTTCTATAAGTACTTCCTTTTCTTGAGATTGATTTATTTCATATTGAATTTCACATTCTTTATTAGGACCTTCACCCATCATTTTATTATTATTAATTTCTTCATTTTCATGTGTAATAACATCTTTCTTGCTTTCTCCTTCATATTTTCTTCTCCATATCTTTCTATGAGATATTCTTCTTTTTGGATCTTCTCTTTCTAATTGTGTTTTGGGAGATTTGTCATCTCCTTTCTTCTTCCAACTTTTATCAGGCTTTGTCACTAAATTGAATGACTTATTCAAATATTGACCTTTTGTATTCTTGCAGTTTTTGGATTTGTGCCCAAACCTATCACGGTTGTAAAATCTCATTGTATGGCAAAATTTTGTTGTGTGCCCAACAAAATTACATCTCCAACATCTGATTGAGTTTTTGGATTTTCTTGTATATACTTCCTATAGTTTCTTGTAGTCCATTGCTTTATGGCCAAATCTATTGAAAGAAAAGAAATAACCATTGAAGGTGTTTCTGTTGATACTGAGAGGGGGGTGAATCAGTATCAAGTACAATTTAAAAAACTTTTCCAACTTATACTTAAACCATTCAATTATATCCAATGAGAAATGAACAATTGTATAAGAGTTACACCAATACACCACAATACACCATGCACAATATATGAGAAACAATCAATAGTTTTTGTTCAAGGGAAGTAATGACTTCCAAAGGTAGCTACAGCTTCCAAATGTAAAGGGAGGGAAAAACCTCTAAGAGGA
>SNQJ01S0133070.1:3914-20594 GCA_010110895.2 Picea sitchensis | reverse complement strand
AGAGCAGGTTTCTTCAACACAGTCTAACAAACTTGAAGGTAGATTCTGAAGATGGATCAACAAGAGGGAACGTCTAACAAAAAATCACCATTGTTCAATGGAGGAGGCTATGCTCTATGGAAAATAAGAATGAAAAACTTCATGTTGGCTCTTGGTTTTGATATATGGAAATATGTTGTGGATGGTTACATTGCACCAACTAATCCACCCAAAGACTCAGGAGGAAAAAAAATCTGTAATGACAACTCAAGAGCAGTTAATGGAATTCTAGCAGGCTTGACTAATTCTGTATGTGTGAAAGTTATTCATTGCAAATCATCCAAATAAATGTGGGACAAATTGGAGGTTGTATATGAAGGATATGACAAAGTCAAGGAAGCCAAACTACAAACCTATAGAACTCAATTTGAAAATCTGAAAATGAAAGAAGAAGAAAATATTACTGAGTACTTTCATAGGGTAGATGAAGTGGTAAACTTAGTTAGAGTGGCAGGAGAAGAAATTACAGATAAACCCATTGTGAAAAAAATACTAAGGTCATTACCTATGAGATATGATGCAAAGATTTCTTCAATTGAAGATAGATCCAATCTAAACACTCTCACAGTTGATCAGACCCATGGAATATTTACAGTATATGAAATGAGAATAGGGCATGATAAATCAACAAAATATGAAACAACTTTCAAGGCATCCAAGACAAACATAAATCAAAAGCGAAAACCTCAATCCAGTCATCATGAAGAATTTGATGTGGAAGAAGCCAATTTCATTAGAAAACTTCAAAAAGGATCAGGGAAGTACAAAGGCAAACTTCCTTTCAAATGTTTTAACTGTGGCAAAGTTGGTCATTTTGCATCCAAGTGTCCCTATCCCAAGGAGGACCCTGAAGATCAAGAAAACAAAAATAATCAATACAAAAAGAAGGAAAACCCCAACTACAAGAAAAAGTTTTACAAAGGGAAAAATAATTTTTATTCAAAAGAAGAAAACAATAGTTCGTCAGAGTCTAGTGACAACGGTGAATCTGATGATGATGAAGTCCTTTTCTTAGGTATTGAAGAATCTAATGAGATAGAAAAAATTAAACATGAGAAAGAGTTAGAAGATAAATAAAAAGTTAATATGGAGGAAGAACTTCTCAGTGCCCTGGATGAATTAAGAAAGTACAAAACCAGATATAGACAACTGAAAAGTTTTGTACTTGAACAAAAAGAAAAAAATGAACAAGAAGAAAAGGAGATGGAAAAACTCATGAGAAACCTGAGAAAACAAATCTTAGAAGCAAATAAGATCAAAGAAAGTCTGGAAAAGTCTCTTAAGGAAAAACAAATAACTTGTGAAAAAATGGAGGCAGAAATAGTTCATCTAAAAAGGGAATTGGATGCAAACATCATTCAAACAAAATCTGTAAATAGCTCTAAAATATTAGATAAGATTATTACCACACAAAGGGATCCAGGTAATAAAAACAGAATAAGTTATTCTCAAAAGGAAAGTCATGTTAACTCAAAATCTTATGCAGATGCTCTCCTCAGTACATTCAAGAAGAAAAATGAAGAGAAGATAAGTAATGATCAGAACTCCAGAAGATTACTTCCACCCATCAGGAAGGAAGATAAGACAATACCAAAGAATTTTTATCAAAAAAGGTATCCTCGCATTTTCCCTGGTTATTGTTTTGCATGCTCTAATTTTGGACACAAAGCTATAAATTGTAGAGCATATAGAAAGAAAAATATGAAGGTTAAGAACTATATCCTTAAGGATAAACACACAACAAATCGATTTAAAAGAAAAAAACTATAACTCCTTTGAACCTATACAAGAAGGAGACTTAATGCTTCAGATGTCATGACCATGGACATAAGGCCATTAATTGCATATTAATGGAAGTCTTAGAACAACCCAAGGTCACTAGAGGGCAAAAGAAACTTTGGAGAGAAAAAACATCAAAAAAGGAATGTCTTATTGCCCTAAAATCTCAAGATAAAAAGGACCTCTGGTATGTTGATAGTGGGTGCTCAAAACATATGACAGGCAACAAGGACACATTTTTAGACTTAAAGAAACAAAAAGGTAAAGTTACATTTGGTGATAATGCTTCAAGTAACATACTTGGGAAAGGCACTGTGAGTCTGGGAAAAGACAAAGCCAGAAATGTACTACTTGTCGATAAATTGAAGCCTAGTTTATTAAGTGTCAGTCAAACCTGTGATTAGGGGCACTTATACATCTTTTATTCCCAAAAATGTGATATTAGGAGAGAAGACACAAGAAAATTAGTTGGTACTGCTCCTAGAACTCCTGAAAATGTATATATACTAGATGCGAAATTGAATGAGGAGTGTCATATAAATTTGGTAGATGAAAGTTGGCTATGGCATAGAATGTTGGGGCATATTAACTTTGAAAATATTGTGAAATTCAACAACCTTGGTGCAGTAAGAAACTTGCCAAAAATCATAAAACCCTCAAATACTATGTGTAGACATTGTCAACTAGGGAAGCAAACTAGAATAAGATTCAAGGAAAAAGAATACACAACCTCTAAACCTTTATAGCTTGTTCACACTGACCTATGTCGACCTACGAGAACAAAGATTTTGCAAGGAGAGTCTTACTTTATGTTGTTCATTGATGACTTTACTAGAATGGGTTGGATATGTTTTCTCAAAGAAAAATAAGAAGCACTCAACAAATTCAAAGCCTTTAAAACCCTTGTTGAAAATGAAAAGGAGACAAAAATCAAATGTCTTATATTAGACAATGGTGGTGAATTCACCTCAAAAGAGTTTGATGTATTCTGTGAAACTCATGGAATAAAAAGACAATTCTTTGCTTCCAGAACACCTCAGCAAAATGGGATTGTTGAGAGAAAGAATAGAACAGTTCAGGAGGCTGCAAGGACTATGCTCAATGAAGCAAAATTGTCAGATAGATATTGGAGGGAAGCTGTAAGTACAACAATATATATATTGAACAGAGGTCAGATTAGAGTTAATATTGATAAGACCCCTTATGAACTATGGTTTGGAAGAGCTCCATTAGTAAAATACTTCAAGGTCTTTGGAAGTAAATGCATATCAAAAGACTAGATGAGAGTCTTGGAAAATTTGATGCCAGATCTAATGAAGGTATTTTTCTTGGATATGCTTCAAACAAAAAGGCATATAGATGCTACAATATTAGATCACATAATATTGTTGAGAGTGCAGATGTCAAGGTGGATGACCTAAAAACGATAAGAATAAAAAATCAAGAGACCATACCTAAAAATGAAGATGAAGATGATGATGAGACATTCGACACTCAACTACAAGAAGTATAAGAGAATGAAAAAGAAAGGGAAGAATATGATATGGATACTAGTGAAAGTGAATAAGATAGTCAAGATGGAGAGATAAGAGAAGAATTCCCAAGAATAGATACAAAGAAACCATCAAGAATTACTCAAAAGAATCATCCCGAAGAACTGATTATTGGAGATATAAATGATGGAGTGCACACAAGAAGACAACTATTGTATCAAACATAAATAACATTGTTGTCACATGTTGAGCCTAGCTTAATCAAAGAGGCATGTAAAGATGAGAATTGGATCAAAGCTATGAATGAAGAATTGGACCAAATTGAAAAAAATCAAACTTGGGAACTAGTTCGAAGACCAAAAAACAAAAATGTCATTGGAACTAAATGGGTATATAAAAATAAAATGAATGAAGATGGGAAAGTAATCAGGAACAAAGATAGATTAGTATGTAAAGGGTATGCTCATGTTGGAGTAGACTATGAAGAAACATTTTCACCTGTGGCCAAATTAGAGGCAATTAGGATGTTCTTAGCTTTCTCCAATTATACAAAATTTAAAGTGTACCAAATGGATGTCAAGTCAACATTTCTCAATGGAAATTTAGAAGAGGAAGTCTATATTGAGCAACCAGAAGGGTTCCAATTAACCAACAAAGGGGACTATGTCTGTAAACTAAAGAAATCACTCTATGGGCTAAAACAAGCACCTAGAGCATGGTATGCAAGTCTAGATTCTTTCTTACAAAAGCAAGGCCTAAAAAGGGGATCAATAGACAACAATGTTTATTGTAAAATTGATGGTAGTAACATGATCATTGTGGAAGTGTATGTTGATGATATTATATTTGGTAGTGATGATGAAAAAATGAGTAAGGACTTTGCTAGGATGATGCAACAAGAATTTGAAATGTCTTTGCTTGGGGAACTGAATTTCTTCCTTGGATTACAAATAATACAGTCCAAAATGGGAGTCTTTATTCATCAATCTAAGTATATTAAAGATATGCTTAAAATATTTCAGTTGTAATATTGCAAACCTGTTAGTACACCTATGACAGTTGGATGCAAATTAAGGAAGGATAATGAGTCCAAAATTGTAGATCTAAAACACTACAGATCAATGATTGGCAGTTTTCTCTATGTAATAGCTTCCAGACCTAATGTCAAGCAAGTTGTTGGGATGGTGGCTATATTCCAAGAAGAACCAAAGGAGAGCCATGTTCAAGCTGTAAAAAGAATCTTTAGATATTTGAAAGGAACCATAGATCTTGGTTTGTGGTACCCTAGCAAGGACTCATTCACATTAAAAGCCTATTCAAATGCTGATTGGGTAGGAATTATAGATGACATAAAAAGTACGAATGTAGGAGTATTCTTTTTGGGAGAATCACTGGTTGCTTGGATAAACAAGAAACATTCCTCAATTTCTCTGTCTAGCACTAAAGCCGAGTATATTGCAGCAGAATGTTGCACACAAGTGGAATGGATGAAACAAACTCTACAAGACATCAAAATAGTATTTGAATAACCCAATACTATCCACCGTGATAATACAAGCGTGATAAGTCTCTCTAAGAACCTTGTCTAGCACTCAAAATTGAAACACATTCCCATAAAGTATCACTATCTAAGAGATCAGGATGAAACCAAAAACATTAAATTGGAATATGTTACAACACAAGAACAAGTGGAAGATATTTTTACAAAATCCTTAAGCAGAGATGCATTTGAATACCTCAGGAAAAAATTGGGAGTAATACTTCTTCCTACCTAAATCTCTCAAGAAAATAATGCATTAGTTGGCACCTATTCAGGGGGAGATAGAAATCAACGTCAGAAGGATTCATTCAGTTATGAAAGGAAAAGTGTGATTGCAGGAGGTATTACCAATGGTCAAAGAAATATTTATACAGATAGATCATCGGAGAAGAAACCCTTTGCCATTGATGCCAAAGGGGGAGAGTAACTTCAGAGGACAGAAGCATCACCGCAGGGGGAGATTGTGTATAAAGTTGGTGTGTTTCCCTCAATGACAAAGGGGGAGATTTGTGGACAAATTGTCATTCAAGTGTTTTCATTGATGTCAACAGTCATAGTAAGCAGAGCAACGAGGTCAATCTCAGGAAGAAAATGAATCGACAAAATAACATCACCTTAAAGCTTAAGAAATTCGTGACTATTGTTGATCACAATAGGATCAACAATCCAATGATAAAAGATCAGGAAAGTTAGAAAACGTAGAAATCAAAGCTCAGAAGAGATTGGCACATTGAAAATGAGTAAGTATGGTCCGAATGAAACCCAGATCAAATCATGACCATTGACGCAAAATTGCCCGATCAACGACAGGGATGAATTGCGGGGAGCGAGAAAGCATAATTAAACCACTTTCTAGTTACAATCCCACAATTCGTCTAGATCGTCAGATCACACAACTTAAATGATCTACGACTGTGGTTGATCCAACTAACGTCCAATTTAAGTCATATTAAATCATGACCGTCGGATGCACAATCGCAAAATCTATGGCAGGGATAGATTGCGGAGATTGAAAGGAAAATTAAATCACTCATAAATTGTAGTTCCGCAATCATCATTGACCGTTGATCTTCTTCAATAATCTCAACAACCATCAGATCATCTCAATGTGGAAGGATAGGATAAACGGGGCTAAAAGGTTGACATTTGGATTAGCCGAATACCCGTCAACCGTCAGATTAAATCCGATGCTCGCCAGACGTCGGATCGTGTTAAAGTGGACAGGATAAAGCTACAAGATCTATGTTGAAGAATAGATCTAACCATTAATCTAAAGAACCTGATCAATGAACATAATTCACTTCGGGTATAAATAAGCGAGGAACTTACGCCCCGTCAGTTTGAGATTTGAAATACCTAGAGCTTGAAAATCCGAAGTGAATAAGGACTGTCGGATTTAGAGAACATACAAGGACTGTTGGATCATAACTATTAGTTAGTAGACCATGTCATCAAGGACACGTGGCATAGTCAAAGAACGACAAGTGTCAAGATGAATCGACATTTCAGGTACATGCAACTCACGAATCATCGTGACACGTGGCAGCTACTCGTCTCATGACACATCAACAAGTGATGTAAGCAACTTACATCACTCCAAGAGTTTTGCATAGGGAGATATACCATGAATACTTTCCCCAAGTCCCGAAATACCAAATACCGAAGTCCCGAAGTGGAAACGAGACGTGCGATCTGGAAATCACTTTGTGATCATCCTCGAACATCGATCTACTCAGTGGAAGGATAGTGTAAGTGGAAACGTTAACCGACAACAAGTGGTCTCCATCATTGATGAATCACACAATAGGTGATCACTCCAGAGGAAAATGGAGCATCGTTTATTCGAAACCTCCGAAGTCCTGAACGCCAAAATTCTGAATGGCAAACATGTCAGTACATTGACAACTTCGAGATATTTGACATGCTAGAAGTCACGAAAACCCGAAGGGAAAAGTTCCAAAATTACGACAACCATCCATATCAACGCATGATTAAGTCATAGTCGTCGGATTTAGCAGTGAAAGGATGAGTGTAAGGTCTAAAACATACTATTGATCTATCTCCATGAAATAAAGGTGAACCGTCTGATTGTTTCGATGATATCGTAACCAAGAGTTTTGAAATATTGGAAGTCATGAAGACCTGAAGGTCAAAACGAAAAAAATTTGTTAGCCGTTCATTCCATCAGAAGATCAAATCGTAACCATTGATTTAATAAAGCGCTCAAGCACTCATTTTGCTTAGCATCTGATTATCGTCGATAGTCATATGATATAAGAGTTTTAAACAGAAATTGTTATACGTCGCTATATTCGATAAGCCCGTGGTTCTATAATGATCGGTCATATCAAAAGGATTGAAGGAAGCGCCTCCATAGAAATTGGTCCCTGTGAAAATAACAAATATTCGGGATCGATTATAAAGGATTAAATTGATCCATGACTGTGATCAATTTATGAAGAACCTTTACGGTAAAATAAATAAACAATAATTAAGACTAATTAATCGAAGAGGTGCGATGTTCGAAATGAAGGGACACAGTTGTGTCACACTCACACCGTTTGAAGAGTATATAATCATGGAAGTGTGTTGAGAAGAAATGTCTTTGCAGTTAAGAACAAAAGATCAAAAGATGAAGCAGATTCCAAGAATAAAAGATAATATCTATGTATTAAGGGTGGTTGGCAAGGGAAGGTTGGTTCCTACAGAGGGAGTTGGTTCTTCCTTGTTAGTTGTAGCTGACTAAACAAGGGGTTGTAACCTCCTACCAGTTGGTGTTGGTAAACCGTGGTGTGGGTGCATCTTGATCAGTCGGTGTTGATCAAAGATGAAGTACATCTTCCTTCTATGTAACATATAAAACAATTTTTCACTTAATATAAAAGAGTTTGTTGTTTTCCCAATTGGGTTCCACGATAAAATTTTGTGTTAAAATTTTGTCTAATAAATGAAAAATTGATATAATTGTTGTGTCATTGATTCGCCCCCCCCTCTCAGTGACAGGATCTGATCCTTCACGACTGTCGTTACTTCGGGACTTCTTCCTTCATGAATTCCAACCTCTATAATATTTCAAATATTTCGAAGAATATTTCTTCGTAGTATATCGGACGGTCGATATTTTATTTGCACGATGAACTGTTCTCGTTTATTTCGGAACTTCAGGATTTCAGTTATTTTCTGGTGGTGAAACTCTTGAAGTACAAAACTCCCAGAGTGACGTAACTTACTAACGTCACTTTTTGATGTGGCACTGACTGAGTGGTTGCCACATGCCACTTAGATTCGTGACTTACGCATACCTGAAATTTGAACTGCACTTGGCACTTGTCATCATTTGATTGTGCCACATGTCCTTGCTGACATGGATCTCCTCATGTGGCACATGTTCTTCTCCTGGATCTAACGGTTGTCCTAACTCTTGAAATGTATCTCATATCGACGAATGAGAGTGACTTCAGAACTTCAGCCTTCAGGACTTCAGGTAATTTGATTTCTCCACTTCCCAGTTCTTTCGAAGTGAGATTCCCCGAAGTTCAACCTCCTCACAACTTTTAACCCAAAATGAATGTTGTTCATTGATCATGATCTTAGATCGACAACTCGATCTGTCTGCGATGCTGCTTTTCATTGGTTTAAATCCAACGACTCTTCTTCTTTGCTTATCCTATCCCTCCACTCTAAAGTGATCCAACGGATATCAGGAATTCGAGTATTCGAGATCTCATCCCTTTTTCCTTTCTTGTCCTATCCTTCCACTTAAAGTGATCCAACGACTATCGGGAATTCAGGTATTTGAAATATCAGCCTTTTTTCCTTGCTTATCCTATCCTTTCACTTAAAGTGATCCAATGGTCGAGAATGATCCCGGAGTATATCAACGATCAGGGATGATTGTGGGGTCCCAACTAGCATGATGTTTAAAACTATCATTGAGCTCCACAATGGAAAACTGCGCGTTGGTAGTGGAATTGATTCCAACCGTAGATCTATTTTGCGGGTGACGATCGATGGTCTAGAATAATTGTGAGATTGGCATTAGCGCGTTGTTTAATTCTCTCTTAGAGATCCACAATCAATCCATGCCCTTGATATGCGCTTGCATATCCGACGGTCATGACTTAATTTGATCATTTGATGGATCAACCATAGTCGTCGATCTTTGAATCTATAAGATCTGTCGGTATAGAATAATTGCAGGATTGGAAATAACATGTTGTTTAACTCTCCTTTCTCTCTCTGCAATCTAACCCTGCCATTGATCTGGTGCTTCCATATCAATGGTCCTGATTTGATTTGATCATTGACTAGTCCTCCAATGATCCTTCTCTTGTAATCTAATGGTCTAGACTAATTATGGGATTGGAAATAACACGTTGCTTAATTCTCCTTTTTCTCTCCTCAATCCATCCCTTCCGTTGATATGGCGCTTGTGTATCCAATGGTCCTGACTTGATCTGATCATGTTTCTGCAATGCACTTTCCCTTGTGAGTTTCATGTTCTTTAGTTGCTAACCCTCCTGAGCTTTAATTTCTGCATATTGTTTGACATCAATGAAAATTTCATCTATGATAACTTATCATCATATCATAATGACATCGAATGTTGACATCAATGACAACATATCAATGACAATATGTCCAATGTCACTTTCTAAGGGAATAGGTTGCAGAGAAGAATATCAGAGTTGAATATCTAGGCACAAAAGAACAAGTGGAAGACATCTTTACAAAATTGCTTCCATGGGAAGCGTTTGAGTATCTTTTCCAGAGACTCGGAGTAATTTCTACTCCAAAATAAATGATTTTGAATGCTTATCTTATATGTCTTAGATTTACACGAGGAAGCACCATAAAGATGACAGTTCAGGTTGGGAGATCAATTTTAGGAATATTTCAGTTAGGGGGAGTATCCACAAGGACAGTTCAGTCAGGGGGAGCAACCCTCGATGGAAATATACCTTTGCCATTGATGAAAAAGGGGCAGATATTTATTAGATACAGATCACAAAGGCATGGTTTCGGGGGAGTGATGGTCACAAGGGGAGCATGAGTGATATGACTTCAATATTGCATCAGAGTGTTTCCATCAATGACAAAGGTACAATATCTACAACTGGCAGATTTAAATAAAACCTATAAAACTCATGTGCTTTCTATCCTAAGACAGTTAGAGATATTTTTTGATTTTAATAATTTTATGAACAAGAAATAGAACTCACTGAAATTAAACGATCTAATATACTAAACACACACATATATTTAACTAAACTTATACCTAAACTAAACTACTAATAAATGTACTAAACAACAAAATGACAAACTGACCTGGGAACGCTCCCAATTTGTCCTGTGTAAGATGAATTTGAAGCTGGTCGGAGGAAGGAAACTCGCACCGGTTGATTCAAAAGATTCTAGTAAACGATAGGCTGCACTGCTCTTTGATTTGTTTACAGGACAAACAAGACATAAAAAATCATAACAATTAAATGATTTATAAATCTCTGCAATAAGGGAAACCTGTTATGCAAAAACTTATATTTAATAATTCAACTTATGAAGAAGAGAAATCTGCCATTCACAAACTGAACTAAGGAATTGCTATGTTTTTTAAATGCTTGGAAGAAATCAGATATGGATTATATTGATTAAAACATATCATTTGCAAAGATTAAGATAGCTAAAGTAGTCATTAACCAAATGCAAATAGATACATATAAACATAAAACAAAATATTGATATCATGAAAAGCTAAAGATGTAGCAGAATATCAAATTTTGTCTCAGTCTGTATTAAAATTCCATATCCTTGTTCTCCCACCAATGAGGATGTCCATTATTACAAAAATAATAAGTATTTATAAGTTTCTCCACAGGGTAAAACCTCCCTGTGGATANCATTCACAAACTGAACTAAGGAATTGCTATGTTTTTTAAATGCTTGGAAGAAATCAGATATGGATTATATTGATTAAAACATATCATTTGCAAAGATTAAGATAGCTAAAGTAGTCATTAACCAAATGCAAATAGATACATATAAACATAAAACAAAATATTGATATCATGAAAAGCTAAAGATGTAGCAGAATATCAAATTTTGTCTCAGTCTGTATTAAAATTCCATATCCTTGTTCTCCCACCAATGAGGATGTCCATTATTACAAAAATAATAAGTATTTATAAGTTTCTCCACAGGGTAAAACCTCCCTGTGGATANTATCAAACTGTTTACATAATCTGGGAAGATATTCCCAAAATCAACTAAACTAGGAAACTAAAATGAAATCAAAATATTTCAAATATCCTCTAACTGCTCATCAAATCCACTGTAATTTCGAATTCATCTGCAATAGACCAAAAATAACAAGTTAGAAAGATATTTTATTAACAAAACAATAAAAAATCTAATCCTACAGACTTAGCTACAGAATCATCTGATTATGTAGCTAGTCTAAAATAACATACAGGATCAGAATTAGAAACAAATCAAATCTTTTTAAAAGAATCAAAATCAATTTTCTTCCAATGATCATTTAAAATGAATCACTCAAGATTCAAATGATTTTATCATTCAACATTAAACAAGATCAAAAGTGATTCAATCGAAAACAGGGGTAAGAATACTCTGTTTTACTGTTACCATAAAATCAGGTTGAACAGTAACAAGACTGTTTCATATCCCATTGAAATCGATAATAAATCATATCGTATGTGATACGATCTAATCCAACACAACCATTTTCTGCTCGATATAGCTATAATGATATAACAAAAGATTTATATCGTTTAATCGAATACACAGATAGAAAGACTATTTCGATTATGTGTAAATGAAATCACACGTAACAACATCAACCCAACCACATTTGCGATAAATTTCGATCATTGATCCTCGCACAGTCAACAGACAGGATCGATTAATTGTGATCACAATCTTAATAGAATCAACAGAAGTTATAATTGCAAACTAGGCAAATAATCGAAACAAATCACGACTGAGTTTAATATAGAAATAAATCATGAATCCAATCTCATTTTACAAATCAAATTCAAACAGAGTATCCATTTCCATTACAAATCCAACTGATAACATGGTCGAGCTAACAGTGAACCAATGCGAATTAACCGGCTGCGTTCTTAACATAATCGTTATGAATTGAATCTATTCACGATTTGGGTGTGTTTGTACAGAGTCACATCGGAAATGATCCGAATTGTATTCTTGTTGCTCGAAAGTCATATGGGACATAAAACCGTAACAATTAACCATATCAAAATTGTTGCCAATCATAGCATAAGCATCATAACGAAATCAAAACGAACTGTGATTGTTTTCTAAATTGGATACAAAAAACACTTCCTGTCTTGAATAGGTATAAACAAATTCGATTGACAGCAGAGCATCTATTTTAACTCAATCAAACAAATCAAATCCACACCAAGATCAATCAAATCAATGAAAATCCAATAGAAGCTAAACTGGGAATAATCGAAAAGAAATGAAATTCCATTTAGTCAAAACAAAGCTATTTATAGAATGCATGTAATGTAACAGAGCCAATCAATGTTATGAACAGAGATGTTCAAAACCGAATTCGAATCGTTATATAAACAAGTGATAAAATATACCTGTGTGATGACGAAGGCTGTCCAATTATGCCAACTTAGAATTCACGACAGCTGTGGCCGATTCCACATTTTTAAACAAGATGGAGCCTGTCATTCTTTGTCTCTTATCAATGGCTTGTAGCTTAGCCTTTTGACTGGTAAGCAGTGCAATCTGGTCCTCCAAAGATTGAATTCTTGACTGTAGAATCGGAACATCAAGATAATACCTTTCTAACCACGAGTTGCATTGATCACAGGGTGGCACTGTAGGTTTAGACAGAGCAGGAGAGGGTTTGGATAAATGATCGGGGGCTTCACAAGGTAGCTTAATGCCTGGGTAGTTAGGGTCGCTCTTTAGGCAGGGGGGTAGGTTTGACATAAAGTCATACGAGGGTTCTGCACACAAACCTTGTGAATAGGGGTATTCGCTAGCCAAGAAACGTTCCACTTCTGAATCAGAGTCCTCACTCAACACGATAGGGTTTGGATCGACATGAGGTTTTGGCTTATTTCTTGCCATCCTCGAAATCAAACGTGCATTCTTTTTCCCTTTAGCGTTTACAGTGGGTTTCGCCTTGGGCTTCTTGCCCATAGGCTTAACAGTCTCAACATTCTTGGTCACAGAGTGGGGTAGGTCGATAGGTGAGTCGGCCAAGGGTTTAGGTAGCATGATATTGTAGGGTACTGGGGGTACAGCCTTAACCTCACTCACCATAGGTTTGTCAACCTGTGGAGGGTTCGAATCCTCAGAATCATTCCGAGCAATGAAATTGCTCGAACAATCTTCGTGTAAACTCAAATGACAGACAACAATAAGCTTAACCAGCCCGTAATGAAAAAGGGTACTATCAGCCTGGTTCCTTTTGTACTTATTTGACATTTTAAACAGGCTTCTATGCAAATAAAAGGGCATATTGAGCTGATAGCCCATAAAAACCATAAGTAAATGAAGGTGGTGTAAGAACACAAACCCGTACCGACCTTCATAGGTGATAAACTGTTTGATTATCATCAATAAATCATGCCAACGCTGTTTAATCATAGCTACTAGCAAACCTTTATCACAGGAGGTGATTTTACGCGACTGGAAGAGCAGTGTCCATGGGACCTCCTCTACTTTGCAATTCTTGGACCATCGTTGTCCAGTGGCAGGCAAACCCGTAGAAAGACTGATAAATCGTTCATCAATTTCCAATTGAATATCACCAACCTTGGCTCGACAACCATCAAAGGTCAAAGCGAATTGTCGAGCTAAGCAGAGGTTAAAACCCTCGAATTTTTGTATAAATGAAAGCCACCCATTTTCCTTGAGGTCACTGCGGGCACTGTCAAACATCAACAGAGTTTGGCTCCCATTGGGTTCAGCCCGGACGACTGGGGCCATGGTGTGAGCACATGGTAAGGGTTTGGTTCGACTTCACTAACACACAGGAGCAGATCTTTTCGGTGTAACAACAATGAATGATCAAAGGGGGGTTGCATTAATGTGCGCATGCGAGGGTGGTGGAGTTATTCACCGCCATGCACATTATTTATGGCAATGTACAACCGGCGAATTGCACATATATTCAAACAATCATAGCATAGTTCAAAACCATATCGTTTGGCTAACCAAAGAATCAAACGGTGAGTGATATGCCAATGCGCCATTAACTATAGTCTTTAAAACCATTGACATTCAATGTGAACCCAACACCAAATATTAAACATGTGCCATTGTATAAATGTTTAATCAAAAGTTTTAAACCATTGTGCCAATCGATACTCATAGAATTTACAAGCCAAGAGCCATAAAAAGATTATCATAAGGATCACATCATATATAAAAACAAACATAAATCATGAGCCCTATGTAATTCAATGACTAGGCAAGTCACAAAAATATAAGCCTATATGCTCAATGCCTCATAAACTTAATAAAATCAAGTTATGCAATCAATATGAGAATGTCCAAATAGGCATAGTTCGAAAATCCTTTCAGCCACACAAGAATAAACCAAAGGTAAGTGCCATAGAAAATATCGATAAAAAGATCATGAAAGTTCAAATAACGATTGATATGTGACCTCGAAAGGAGAAGTTTTCACGCTTACAGTCGTGAAAACTTAATGAAGACAAATTTGCAAATGTCGCAAAAATGAAAGTGTCGTCAATTTGAAAAATGCAACGAAAAACTGGATATTTGCAAGACATAGGTGTAGGCAGCTTATAGAATCATAATAAAAAGTGAGTTGGCTTCCAACAATGGCGACACACTGGAAGAAGCAGTTATCTCTGTCAAAAGAAACAAATTCAAATTAGGACAGCAAAGAAAATTTCAACTCAAAAACAACAACCAGAAAATCGTACAAACATCATCATTTACCATCTTTTCCAGCAGTGTTTTAAAAGATGAAAACCGATAACAGTCTTAAGATCAGCAAGTCACGATATTAAAGATAAAATCTTCAATACTGTTGGCATGGCCACTGCTGCTAGCAGGCATCCATAGCCTCGACAGGGTTGCCATTTAACCCACTCTGACATCTGTATCATGTCAAGGGGTTCTGGATCAGAATAAAGGACATTAAAGAGGTTTCTCATATTTTTTACAGATTGTCATGTACCCGACACTGCTTCACTGCCAACGGGCCTGTTCAGTACCCCGACGAGTTGTCTTGGCGCCATGCATGCATTTACCTGCTGCCAGCAGACCTGTTCAGTATCCCGGCGGGTTTACAAACACTTCCCACAGCTCTTATTAATAATTTTATTTTGTTTTTCTTTTGTAGATATATAGCTGAGCGGGGTGACGCTGATAATCTTGATATTTTAGCATATTTTTTTGACCTCATCAGAATTTTTTAGCACTGTCCTTTATTCAGTTCCAGAAATGTTTTATTTAAAAAAACAACTTCCTGCGACATGGAGACATCTTTTTGAGTCATTCCTTTACGGAAAAGGGACAACGTAAAAAGATAATAGATGATCATGACAAACTTTGCTCAGAGATTGAAATCAGTAAACTTCTTTCAAACAACAAAATTTTCCAACATAGATATCAACTTAGCAATATATCACTGATGTTTGTACAAACTTTCAGAAGTTATTTCAGCGAAGAGATTTTTCTGTTGTCTTTGTATGAATGACTCAGTGCAAGGGTATGCGTATTTTTCAAAAAAGATAAAGAACTGGTCAATTCAAATCAAAATCCAAATAGAAAGCAAACGAAAGATGAAAACCAAAAAAACGAAATATTTACATAATATACAAGGGTAGTTGTCAAGCAAAGTATCTCTTCAGGGCTTGGCCATTCACCGGATAGGTGTCAAGCTGCCCTTCAAGATTCTGCAATCGAAAAGAACTAGGACCCAACTTTTCAGCAATTAAAAATGGCCCAAGCCATAAGTTTTGAAACTTGGTGTGCTCACCCTTTCCTTCGTGTGGTTTGTCCCACTTCAAAACAAGATCGCCTACTTCAAAATTCCTATCAGAAGCAGAATTAGAATTGAACCAGCTTTTAATCAATTGTTGATGTTGTTCTAACTTACGCTTAGCTTGGGCTCTTACTTCTTCCAACTTCATCAAAGCGTTAATGCGGCTTTCTAAAGGGGGACAATCTTCTTCTTGGAATTTTTGTGACAACTGAAGCGAAGGAAGAAGAATGTGAGGTGGCAGAATGGCTTCTCTGCCATAAACAAGAAAAAATGGGGAGTTACCTATAGAGGCTTTGGGTGTTACCCTATCAGCCCACAGTGCGTTTAGTAGTGCATTGTGCCAATTCTTGTGATTTTCAGCCACGATTCTCTTGATAATTTTGATCAAGTTCTTGTTGGTTGATTCTGCTAAGTCATTGCCCTGGGGGTAGTAACTAGTGGAATACTTTATCTTTATTCCCTTCTCCAAAGCAAACTCGCTCATCTCAAGAGAAGAAAAATATGAAGCGTTGTCAAAGACTAGACAATCAGGGATGCCGAAACGAGTGATGATATTCGAGTTCAGAAAAGAAATCACCTGACTTGTGTTAACAGTTCTTAGTGCAGTGGCTTCGGACCATCGAGTAAAGTAGTCCGTGGCTGTCACAATATACTTATGTTGTTGTGAGAATGGAGGGTTAATAGGACCTATGATATCAAGGCCCCATTGCTGGAAAGGAGAATCTACTGAGACGGGTTGCAAGGGAAAGGCTGGTTTTTGCAACTGCCCTGATGCTTTCTGACAGATGATACATTTATGACAC
>SNQJ01S0133068.1:10388-25726 GCA_010110895.2 Picea sitchensis | reverse complement strand
ATATGACCTTTTGGAGGTATGGATGTAGTGAAATCATGGTACAATGTTTGGGGGGGTTGGATTAAATTATGATTACTATGATATTTATTGTGATGATGATGTTATGTTATGACTTCTTTTATTTTCATTAAGAATCATTTCAACATATAAAGAATGAGTATTAGAGCTAGAACTAGCAGAGGAAGATATACATTGTAGTCCAATGGCCATGATCTTGGTTTCTGTTAGCACTGAGAGTCACCCTCATACTACTAGAGGATAAGCTCAATACCCATCAAATAGGTTTGTAATGGTAAATTTATAATAGAGTGTCAAATGGATAAAAATCAACATAGCAATGCTCAAACACATAAATTTCTATGCAAGATGCATAAGCAAGTGACGTTTTGGTTAACTTAAGTCGGTGATTTAAAGAAAAGTGTTGGAAGATGGAAGAATTTAATGAGAAGGATGAATTAGTCTACTATTAGCATCATGACTTACTAGGAGACAAGTGAAGAAAAATCTTAGACACAAGAAATTCCTGATCTAAACTTTAAAACATTGATAATAATTACAACAACGTCACAATAAAGAATACATTGTAACACAACTATAATATCTCAATTGAATCATTCAATGATGAGAAAATATGAGTGAGAAAGAAGTAAGATGATGAAAAATAAAGTTGACCTCTATTAGGAAAAATGTCTTAGACCTCATACATAAAAAACAGAGTATGGATTTGTTACATCAAAACATTACATAAGGGAGTCTATGCTCAACCATTCGAACCCAAAAATGTCCTTCTAATGTTGCATTTATAGTCTAAACAATGAGTGAAAACATGCAATTCGATATGGATCCTCTAACCTATGATTCTCCCACTTAAAACTGAAAATATTACATATGTAAAAGTGGAAAAAACAAATTGCTAAAAATAGGGAAAATGTTGGTGACCATCCTAACACCATAATCTTTGCTTGGTGATGTGTCCCTTAAGTGCATATCCTTCATTTCCATGTGTCCACCAGCTCCAACTGACCTCTAAGCATCTGTGCTAAGATCCACTAGCCACCTAGTGACCATTGATTCTCTCAAAACCCATCAAAATAGGAATTGGCAGTGAATCCATAAGTGTTGACTATATCAGCCAGTTTGTAGCGGATTTCACAGTGAATTATGTAGCGAATTCTGTAGCGCCCACCTGTGTAGAATATTTCGCAGTAGATTCCATAGAGAGGTTTCATTTTCTATCTATCTAGGTCATTTCACAGTGACTGTGCATCTTTTGTATGCGTAGATCATTTCGCAGCGCCAGGCACTACGGAATGTCCTGTAGTTGTCTGTGTTGTGTAGTTTGAGCCAAAAATACCCAAAAATCTTAGCAAACATTGTATAAGCCTGTAGAATCCTCCTAAGCATGTATAATCATGATAATTCCTACAAAAACTTCAAAATGAAAGGATGACCATCTTCAAAATTGAGATTCTTTTAACCACTCCATTTCATCTCCTTAGTCTGGTACTTATTTTCGTTGCATCTTGAGATAACACTTTCATATTTCTTTGAGCTAACTCAGTTTTGAAGGATTGTAACTCCAACTTGAGCTTTGTGATCTGATATTGTAAATATTTTTTCTTCCTATATAGATTTCTAAGCTGCCTATGAAGGGGGAAAATTCTCTTTGTTGTAAATCGTGCCAGATCAATGGTTTCCTTATACATATCCATAAGATCCTTCAAATTTTTCCTCTCATCCAACCCTTCTTCCTTAAGGAGAGAAACCTCCTTTTTGGCATCTCTGATCTTTCTAATACATATTTTGAAGGTAGGGTTCTCAGGGGGAGTAGTTATGTCTATGACTTCAATGTGTTTTTCAATAGTCCCAATTTTACCCTTATCCTTCCTCTTGACAAGAGCTTATGTTCTGACTTATTTTTCAGCAGTTACCTTCTTGGTTGATGACCAAGTGAAGGGCTTCCTAGCTTTAGTCTCAACTGTAGTAGTAGGTGAGTGGAAGAGTAACTTTCTCCCTTTTTTCCCTATCGTTTTAGCTGAGGGAATTTCTTCTAGTTCTGGAGATGGTTGGGGTGAAAATTCCCTCTGTGGAGAGTGATGAGCTCCTCCTTCTTCTTCTTGTTGTTCCTTAGGAGCCCTATCATCTTTAGAAATGTGTTTTTCATTTCTCTGTTTGCTTGTGTTTGTGTGAATAACATTGTCAGCTTGAAGAGGGCTTTGCACCATAGATTGAGGAGTAGGAGCTACATTTAACTGCATATGTGCACATGCAATGAGCTTCTCCCAATCTATGTTTCTCTTCTTTAACTCCTTAATCACAAGAATCCTAATCAATCTTGAGTGAAAAACACATGTGTCCATGGACTTGGACTTGGCTTGGACCCTATCAACTATTTTCCCCATACTCCTAAAAAAATAGAAAGGGATGTCCATTAGGTCTTTGCCTGTGAAGTGAAACAAAAGTCTAATGTAATATTGGTAAATCATATTGAATCTACCCTCACAGGTGAAATATATCTGGATCACCTTTAACATCTTGTCAAATCCCTCAACCAAGTGGCTCCTAGGAACTCCCTATGATAGGTTATCTCACTAACACTCTGGTTTGAGGAACTCTTTAGAGAAGGTTGCATTAAGAGTCATGGATTTAAACCATCTTTCACAAGTGTTAGGTATCTTAGTGTCTACTGCAATGGTGTCTTTAGATACCTCCATTTCAAGGGTTCCCACCTTGGTTTTAGTGCCATCAAAATTTAAGGAAAACTATCTGGCTACCTCAGGGTGTCCCCTCTGCATATTCTAACATAAATTTAAACATCCAACCCTCTGGAAGACCTCTTTGATCAGAGGTTCAACATCAAACAACTGCATATCAAAAGGATCTGTCTTGACTACACTCCCACCCTTGTGATCCTTTTTTCTGTTGTGGTGTATCCATTTTCTATAAACAGGAGGAAAAACACTACAATAATTTGAGAGATATGAGAGGCCAAACAAGGACAAAGGTCTTAGGGTTTGAATGATGGTATTTTTCAAAGATGGATTCTTTTAAGGCTTCAAAGCTTTTCTGTCTATTTGACTTCTGAGCTTATGAAAGGGAAACTGATGGTTAAGAAATGGAATAAAAACCTTCAAGATAAAGAATATGCAAGGAGGAAGTATCTGCCAAGGTTTTAAGCTAATAATTCACCATCATTTGCAGGGTCATCACCACTTTGATCAGTAAGTCTTTTTAAATTTCCAAATCAGATAGACTTTAGACTTGAAATAACAATTGAAAATTTAAAGAAATCAGTTGATACAATTTATGTGATCAAAGGATAACAATTTTTACTTTTATGCACAAGTTCGCAGTGCTAGAATAGGGGATCCGTAGCATAATTTGTAGCAGATTTTCTAGTATAAAAACAAGGGCCAAGAAGGAGATAAGCACAGTGGTTTTGACAGGAAAGACTTGCTCAATTGTGGTAAAAGAGGCTGAAAATACTACAGGTAATGATAATTGGTTATAACAAAGGTTAAAGGGGTAGGTTGGTGATGTGGACCATCAATTTGTAGCGCCTAGGAGGGGAAACACAAGCATAGCCTTAATATGATCTTCAATAGAGATCAGAAAACTCAAGGAGTACCTAGACACTATAGCTTGATAGTAGATATTCTTCAGATTGTATGAAATCCTATGCAACAACTCTAACCTACATTTCCCCTCTGCCAGCCAATTTGTAAGAGGTTTTGCATCGCCTGCCTGAAATTAGGAGCTTTTGCAGCACCGAACTAGGAGAAAATTTCAAATCTTTGAGAAGACAGTTAGATAACCTTAAATGAATAAATCTCAAATTATTTTCTTTCAATAATGGATGTTGAAAACAATGAGATCGGCTGACACATTCCTCATAAGTGCAATAATGGAAGTGAGGGAAGATGTACTCAAGATGCACTATGAAATGTTCTGATGAGTTCACACATACTAAAACAAATTTGATTTGACCTCGTAACGAGTAGAGGGACAAAGTGGAGGGGTTTAAGCATGTAGTGGAAGTAGTGACATGTCAGGCTAGTGGTGGCATAAGGGTGATGGTGATGGTTGTCTAATCTTGTGATGAGACAAAGGTATAAACCAAAGGTATAAGCCAAATATATAAAACAAAGGTATAAACCAAGGATATGGGGCAACATTCAACCTTAAATTATTTTGTGCTAAGACCTAAGAAAACCATAAGGAGAAGATCAAAAGTAAAAATTAAAAAAAACTAAGGATAAAAATTAAAAACCTACAGATCAATTTGACCCATAACAACTTGATGTGATAACATTGGCTCCGCAGGGGATGGCATGATCCCTGTGAGCTGCCAAGAACAAGCAACTTCAGTGTCTTAAACTAGGACTATGGGGTGATTTATTAAAAAAAAAAAGTGATATTTACAATGGATGGGACAACCACTAATGGCTAAATAAAAATACTTCTTCAGAAAGTTCCCATTAACAGGGTCATCAAAAACTTCAGAATCATCCAAGTTCTGCAATTTATAAGTATTATTTTAAAAAAACCTCAGAAATCGTAAAAGGACCAATCCACAAGGCTCTGAATTTACCATGTTTGTCTTTGTCTTGTTTGGGTGCATCCCACGTGAGCACCATATCTCCCAGTTGGAAATGTTATTTGCTTACCTTCTTTTCAAAGGCTTGCTTGATCTTCTGCTGATGGTTATGTGCTTTTTCAAGGAGTTTCTCCCTAGTCCGTTGTACTTCTACTAGATGTTGTATCCTTCTGACCATATCATCTGGTTCTCCTTTTTTATCATGAAGGAACGTTTCCATACGCAAGGCGATATGAGTAGGAAAAATAGATTCAATCCCATATACAAGCTACAAAGGGGAAATACCAAGTGATCTCTTTGTAGTAACTCTATCATCCCATAAGGAAAATTTCATCTTTGATTCCCATGCTTTCTTGTTGTCCTCCAGTAATTTCTTGATGATATTTACAAGGCTCTTGTTAGAAGACTCTGCTAAACCATTTCCTTGGGGGTAATAAGGAGTATAATGGACTAATGAAATCCCATACTTATCAAAAAACTTGACAAATAGTTCATCTTTGAAAGAAGAAGCATTTTCAGTAACAATCTTGCTTGGACAACCAAATATTGACATGATATCCTCAAGAAAACTAATTATTACATTGTGGGAGGAACTCCTTGTAGGAATGGCTTCTATCCACTTGGTGAAATGGTCAGTTGCAGTCAAGATCCATCAGTGTTGACCACTTGATGCTGGATGAATTTCCCCAATGAAGTCAAGTCCCCAATATTGGAAGGGGCCAGAAACCACCACATGACTTAGAGGAAAAGATTTTAGTTGTTGCTTTCCTGAAAACTTCTGACATTTGTCACAAGCTCTAATATTTGCACAAACATAAGAAAAAAGACTAGGAAAAAAATACCCAGCTCTAAGGATCTTATATGTTGTGGTTCTCCAAAAGTGATGACCCCCACACAAGTTGTCATGAAAATCAGTCATGGCATTTTGAGCCTCCTGTGGATCTAGACATATCAAGAGAACCCCTAGAGGATATTTCCAATACAATATGTGATCATTGAGACAATATCTGATTTCCTTTAGCTTCAAATCTCTTACCTTTTTCTTCTTCAAACCATCAGGAGGCTGCAACTTTTGCAGAAAATAAATGATGCCTTTGTACCAAGTTCATTTTTCCAAGTTGGGACTGATATGAGAGCTTTTGACATAAATATTGACTTGTTGATTTTTCGAGTTTAGGTTCATGAAATTAACCCCCAATGCTTTGCAATTTGATTCGTCTAGCAATCTAGCTAAACCTTGGCCTTTCATCAGCTTAGTAGGCTTCATTTCAAGGTCAAACTCCAAAATTTTGGCAATCCATTTGCTCCTCTTTCCATCTATGTCAGGTTGGATAAGTATTTATTTCATAGAGGCTGATGGGAAATAGGAAATAATATTGGAATCCAGAATGTATACTTTGAAGGATATGAGGGATTTAACCAAAGCATAATCCTACTTTTCTATAATATCATACCTCACCCATGCATCCCTCAATGCTCTGTTGCAAAAGGAAATAGGCTGCTCCAACCCCTCTGTGTTTTTCTGAAGAAGGATAGCAACCAATGTGTCATATAAGGTGAAAGAGAATATAAAAAATTCCTTTGATTAATCAGGGCTGATGAGAATAGGTGTTTCAGTCAATGCTTGTTTGATTTGGTCAAAAGAATCTCGATCTTCAACAGTCCATTTCACCTCATTCCCCTTTCTAAGCATAGATGTGATGTACTTAACCAATTCAACAAATCTAGAGATGAATCTTCTCAGAAAATTTATTTTACCCAAGAAAGACTGGACTTCCTTCTTGGATCTATGAAGAGATAGAGTCTGGATGGCCTCTACTCTACTTGGATCAATTCTTACTCCTTCTGCTGACACAATGTGTCCCAACAATTTGCCTTCCTTCATAGCAAACAAAGACTTCTTAGGATTGAGAGAGAGTCCAAACTTCCTACACTTTAGGAAGACCTTTTTCAAATCATGATAATGTTCCGTATCATATCTTGAGAACACTATAATTTCATCCAGATAGATGACCACAAATTTGTCCTTCTCCCCAATAAAGGCAATATCCAGTGCTCACTGAAAGGTTGAGCCAACATTTATTAGTACAAAGGGAATTTTAGCATACATAAATGTGCCCCAAGGAGTAGTGAAAGTTTTCTTCTCTCTATATTCAAGTAGGGTAGAGATATGATTGTAGCCTGAGAAGCCATCAATCATAGACACCCTTTTTGAACCAGTTACCCTCTGTAAAATATGCTCCATCTTTGGAAAGGGGTAATAATCTTTCTTGGAACTTCTATTCAAATTTCTGAAATCAACACAAAGTATGATTTCACCATTCTTCTTCCTCATAGGGACCAAGTTATCGACCCACTCAGATTACCTTAAAGGTATGATGATCTTGGCATCAAGCAGCTTCTTAACTTCCTTTTCCATAATAGGCTGGAAGATGGGATTTATCTGTCTAAGTTTTTGCCTAAATGGATTGGTCTCCTCTTTTAAAGTGATCTTGTGTTCAATGATTCTTGTGTCATAAGTTTTTAGATATTCATATTTCGAGGAAAATAGTTCAACAAACTCCTTCAATGGCTTAACATACTCAACCCTTTACTCTTTTAATAAACTGCTAGACAATTTTACATATTTTGGATTTTCCTCTATACCTAAATTGCATTATGTCAGATCAACCTCTTCACTTGAACCTTTAACCTTCACAAAAACATCATTGTTGTCAAATAATCTCTCCAAAGGAACTAATCCTTTTGGAATATGGTTACTGGGAAATTGAACAATCTTGTGATCTGCAATTTTATTAAGGAAAATATCAGCATGAGGGCTTTTGGTATCATCATGATCTTGATAAATATGAAGAGAAGAAAACTCTTCCACAGTTTCTAGAAATCTTTTGATATCAAGATCATCCTCAAAGAAATTCCAAAGTTTGACATTGTCAGGTATAGAGGGTCTATACTTCACTTCCACATCATATTTGAACTTGGGGGGAAAAGGAATTTTAAAATTACTTGCAGAAATAGCCAAAGAATCTGCCATAGTATTTTCTTCTCTTGGAACAAAAGAGATATCAAAAGCTGAGAATAAATTATCAATAAGATCTCAAACTTCATTTATGTAAGTCCTTAACCCGGGGTGTTTAGCTTGATACAAATTTTTAACTTGATGTACAATTAGTTCAACATCTCCAAACACTACTAACTCTTCAATTTTCATATCTTTAGCAACCCTCAAACCCAAAACAAGATCCGGATACTTTGCTACATTATTTGCAGTTTCAAATTCTAGTTTATGAGACAAAGATATGATTTCTTGAGTTGGGGAAATAAATACCACTCCAACACCAACACCTTCTTTAGAAGAGGCTCCATCAAAAAACATCTTCCATACAGGGGTATTTTGAGGAGGAATATCACAAGTTTTAATAGGTTGTTTTATGATTTCAATAGGTGATTGAGGAGCACCAGTGAGCTGTAAAATACTGGATCCTAAATCAGTATTAACTGCAAAAATGGGGTGGTTTGTAGGATTAGATTCATTACTGATGATATAAGCTAGTTGTTCTTCCCTATAAATCCTTTTGTGCTCTCCTCCAAATACAGGAATGGTGGCATATGAAAGTTCCATCTACAAATTTCCCCATATTCTATTGATCCAATATCTTGACAAGAGAATCCCAAACTTGGGGGTGACATCAAACACCAAAAAATCCATGAACACACTCTTCATGGGAAATTGAAACAAGGTAACAACCAGATCTTTGATCACTCCAAGGCACTTCACTTTTCTGGAATCAAAAGAGTATAGGTCATGATAAATTTTTGTAATTTCTAGACTAATGAGGCCTAGACTAAGCTCATCCATGATAGTTTTAGGGATGAGGTTATGAGATACTAATCCATAAAGCGGTTGTGAAAAAATTATCATGAATATTTAATGATGTGTATAATGGAGGAGAAGAGTCATCCATATCCTCTACAAAAGGTCCCAATATAGTGGTTTCCATCTTTAAGGTTCACTTGAGTTTGTGGGCGGAGAAGATTGATTTTTAACATCTTTGAAAGATATTTTTAGAAGCTCTTCATTTTTAATCAAATCTAAAAAGGGTACTAGGATTTTTATCTTTTGAATTTCATTCTCAAAGCTTAAAGAAGAGGGAGATTTCATAATCTCCTTAATTTCTAGGACAAGGGTATTAACCATTGCTTGAGGGTTTGTTCCTATTTTTTCTTTCTTTGCTAGAAACCACGACTTGGGTACATGTTTTATTGGGCTGATCTGAATTTCTAGGCTTCCTGTTTTATTGGGCTGATCTGAATTTCTAGGCTTCCCCTCCTTCTTTTTTGACCTTAAGTTGTATTTATTTGGATTTTCATGGGATTTTCCCCCTTTACTCAATTCATTCAATTGGTTGTCCTTTAAGAGACTCTTCATATGCATACTGAGTTAAATGAGGGGATGGCGAGGTATCACCCAGAAAATGAATTTCTGGATCATTTTCTTTATCCTCTCTTACTTGATCAACAACTAGGTTATTTTGGAGAGGGGCTTAGACTTTTTTATCATCCCTATCCCTATTTCTTTGATATCTTTGAAGGACCTGAGGGACATTGTTTGGTCTCCTGAAATTTCCTCTATTGTTAGCATTCTGTGTGTTTCTATAATTATGTTTTCCTTCAAGTTTCATCTTTTCCATTTCAGCAGAAAGTGATTTTACCAATTTTTTAAGTTCATCAACTTGAGGATTGGCACCAGAGGAATCAGAGGTTGAAGCTTCATCCCTACTTTTTCTCCTATCTCAATTAGATTTTCCACTAACCTTGTCAGCTGCTAATATGTTAGATTATACCTCCAAGACTACTTCTTGCATATGAGATAGAGAGGTAGATCTTCTTTCTCTCAACAGGAGGCAAAACTCAAGCTCAAAAGCACTAGCATAGGTGATCTTGGCAGAAGTTTATGTGGGCTTAATTTCTGTGGGGATTTTGTTGTACATTTTATTAAATATTTTTGAAAAGTCTGAAACAGATTCCCCTTCTTTCCTTTTGAGTGACCCAAACTCTATGATAAAATATAGGAAATCTTTATTATCTCCCCAACACCTCAGAAAGACATCATCCAGAGCTTCAATTCCGGCAATAGATCCAAGAGTTAAACCCCTAAACCATTTCCTAGCCTCACCATCTAGGATTTGCACAAAAACTCTCATCCACACATCTTCATTATCAATATTAATATTGCCAGCATAGCTATAAAAGGTTGCAAGGTATTCCTTTGCAGTTATGTCCTCTTCCCTTATAAACTTAAGCATGTACTTAAGGTAGTATCCAACTGGGAGAGCATTCATAGGGTGAGGCAAAACAAGAGGGGAATACCTAACAGCTATTGTGGCATCCATGCTATTTCTAGGAAGGTTAGCACCTACCATTGGATTATAAATTCTAGGAGAACAAGGAGGACATTGAGTCTTGGCTGGTACAACTGCAGTCTTGATTATGTGTAGCTTGGGACAAGGAGAAATGTAGTATGGAGAGATTTCAGTTTTCACAAGGAGAGGCTTAGTCTTGGAAGAGGATGGTGTAGGTTCCAAAGGAACTAAAGTTTCTTCCTCTTTTGTCACAACAAATTTAATGGAAGGAGGATATGGAGAACCCAAGGTAGGAAAATATTCTAAGCTTTCAAGTCTAAACTAGCTTACAACATCAGGAGAGGAAAGAAATTCAAAACTTTCTTCTTTCAATTTGGGAGAAAAAGAAGAGTATTCTACAGGCAAAATCCTCAAGATCCAAATTTCTATAAATTTCAACAGAAGGTAAAAGGGGAGTGCTAGATATAGCTAATAGCGTTTTAAAAGTGGAATCGGGAAAATGGCCAGAATTACCTGGTACAACAGCTAAAAATCCTTCTTGAGAAGATTTTTCCTTCTTGATAATGTTCTCTAGGTCAACTTTAGGTGTAGCCAGAGGTAGATGTGGAGTAGACCTCATGTGTCTGCCTTTGGGAGCCACAACTAAAACAGTGGAGTTGCCAGGTGCAAATTGTAGTCTTCAATGTACTAATTTCTAATGCACCTTCAGAATCAATATTTCTTTGTCGTTCAATCCCAGGGAAAAAATTTCAATCCGTTCCCTAGATACAACCCCAATAATGTTAGCACTAAGATTCACCCTCAGAGTGCTAGAGGATAATCCCAATACTCATGAAATAGGTTTGTAATGGTAAATTCATAATAGAGTGTCAAATGGATAAAACTCAGCATAGCAATGCTCAAACACAAAAATTTCTAGGTAAGATGCATAAGCAAGTGAGGTTTTGGCTAACTTCGGTCGGTGATTTAAAGAAAAGTGTGGGAAGATGGAAGACTTTAATGAGAAGGATGAATTAGTCTACTATTAGCATCAGGCCTTACTAGCAGACAAGTGAAGAAAAATCTCATACACAAGAAATTCCTAATCTAAACTTTAAAACACTGATAATAATTACAACAACATCACAATCAAGCATACATTGTAACACATCTATAATATCTCAATTGAATCATTCAATGATGAGAAAATCAGAGTGAGAAATAAGTAAGATGATAGAAAAGAAAGATAACTTCTATTAGGAAAAATGTCACACATCTCATACATAAAAACCAGAGTATGGCTCTGTTAGATCAAAAAATTACATAAGGGAGTCTATGCTCAACCATTCAAACCCAAAAATGTTCTTCTAATAATGCATTTATAGTCTAAACAATGAGTGACATCATACAATTCGAGATGGATCCTCTAACCTAAGATTCTCCCACTTAAAACTGAAAATCTTACATTTGTACAAGTGGAAAAAACAAACTGCTAAAAACAGGGAAAATGTTGTCAACCATCCTAACACCATAATTTATGCTTAGTGATGTGTTCCTTGAGAACATCTCCTTAATTTCGATGTGTCCACGAGCTCCAACTGACCTCCAGTCATCTGTGCTAAGCTCCACTAGCCACCTCGTGTCTCTCAAAACCCATCAAAACGGGAATTGGTAGCGAATCCTGAAGTGTTGTCTGTATCATCCAGTTCGTAGCGGATTTCACAATGAATTCCATAGTGAATTTTGTAGATCCCACCTATGTCGACTATTTTGCAGCAGATTTCGTAGCGAGGTTTCATTTTTTGTCTATCTAGGTCATTTCGCAACGACTATGCAGCTTCTGTATGTGTAGACCATTTCACAGCTCCAAGTGATATGAAATCTCCTGTAGTTGTCTGTGTTGTGCAGTTTAAGCCAAAAATACCCAAAAACCTTAGCAAAAGGTTTATAATCATGTAGAATCCTCCTAAGAAGGTATAATCATGATACTTACCACAAAAACTTCAAAATTCAAGGATGACCATTTTCAAAATTGAGAGTCTTTCAACCACTCCATTTCATCTCCTTAGTCTGGTACCTCTTCTGGTTGTAGCTTGAGCTAACACATTCAGATTCCTTTGAACTAACTCATCTTTGAAGGGTTGTAACTCCATCTTGAACTTTCTAATATTATATTGTAAATCTTTGTTCTACCTTTATATATTTCTAAGCTGCCTATGAAGAGGCAAAAATCTCTTTGCTATAAACCTCGCGAGATCAATGGTTTCCTTATACATATCCATAAGATCCTTCAACTTTTTCCTCTCAGCCAATCCTTATTCATTTAGGCAAGCAACCTCTTTTATGGAATATCTGAGCTATCTGATCAATATTTTGAAGGTAGGGTTCTCAGGGGGAGTAGTTATGTCTATGACTTCAATGTGTTTTTCAACAGTCCCAATTTTACCCTTATCCTTCCTCTTGACAAGATCTTTTGTTATGACTTATTTTTCAGCAGTTACCTTCTTGGTTGATGACCTAGTGAATGGCTTCCTAGATTTAGTCTCAACTGCATCAGTAGGTGAGGGGAAGAGTAACTTTCTCCCTTTTTTTCCTATGGTTTTAGATAATGGAATTTCGTCTAGTTCTGGAGCTGGTTGGGGTGAAAATTCCCTCTGTGGAGAGTGATAAACTCCTCCTTCTTCTTCCTGATGTTCCTTAGGATCCTCATCATATTTAGCAATGTGTTTTCCATTTCTCTTTTTTCTTGTCTCTGTGTGAATAACATTGTCATCTCGAAGAGGGATCTGCACCTTAGATTGAGGAGTAGAAGCTACATTTAACTCCAGATGTGTAGAGACAATGAACTTCTCCCAAGCTATGTTTCTCTTCTTCAACTCTTCCATCACAAGCATCCTAATCAATCCTGAGTGAAAAAAACTTGTGTCCACAACCTTGGACTTGGCTTGGACCCTACAAACATTTTCCCCATACTCCTAAAAAAATAGAAAGGGGTGTTCAATTGGTCTTTTCCTGTGAAGTGAAACAAAAGTGTAATGTGATATTGGTAAATCATATTGAATATTCCCTCACAGGTAAAATATCTCTAGATCACCTTTAACATCTTGTCAAATCCCTCAACCAAGTGGCTCCTAGGCACTCCCTTTGATAGGTTATCTCCCTGACACCCCGTTTTGAGGAAATATTTAGAGAAGATTGCATTAAGAATCATGGATTTAAACCATATTTCACTAGTGTTAGGTATCTCAGTGGTTGTTGCAATGGTTTCTTAAGATACCTGCATTTCAAGGGTTCCCACCTTGGTTTTAGTGCCATCAAAATTTAATGCAAACTCTTTGTCTACCTCAGGGTGTCCCCTCTGCATATTTTGACAAAAATTTAAACATCCAACCCTCTGAAATTTCATTGTTTCATGGAAACTTGCACAGGAGATCTAGATAAAGCATACACAAACAAAGCTTATCAAGAAAAGGAAGAGGGATACACAATGAAGAATGAGAATCAATGAATATTATTATCTTATCAATGAGTGAGTGATCTTCACTCATATAGGCAATGACATCCTATAATTAGGAATTCATTCATAATAGTGATGGTCTAATATTAGAAAGTCTAAATAGAACTAGTGAGTTAACTCCCACTGAACTAGTGTGCCGAAAATAGAAATTTCTCCAACACCCCCCCTAAATATCACTATGGAGTAAAAAATGAGTCCCGGCTACTAGGCCATATTAGGTACTCATGTACAATGAAACTAATGAACACTGAATAAAAGTGAGGAAAGAGGGAAAACCACGTGGGAACAAAAGCCCCCCTCAAAATATAATGCATCAAAAGAAGAAAATGGCGGCTGCTAGGAAACTTTGTTCTTCACTGCAATATGATCCCGCAAATTCAGAAATTTATGCTCATTGAAAGTCTTCGTGAAGATGTAGAAATATTTATGGATCTGATGAAGTCCTTTAGCAACCTGTCGCGCCTTGTACCTCTTGATCCTGTGGACCCATCTGCACCTGAAAATATTCATTTTTGGTGGAAGTGGAACCAGAAGCCAAGGTTGATTCTCTAGGAGAGAGTTATGCTCCTCCTACATGGTTTCTTGCCATAATGGATTTCCCACAGCCTTATTGTAGGTGTACGAATCAATAGATTGAACCATATAGCAATGCATGGGCATCACATGTTCTAAAGATGAAAATACATGAGAATACTCCTCATGTTGAGATCGAGTCCTCCTCGAATCCAATGGATTCCCTGCAAGGTTTCCTTCTTCCTAAAGTGTAGTCTACGCCTTCTTGGGCATTTGTTGAAGCTTCAGCGTTGGCTTCTTATCTGGATGTACTACCTTTTTATTTCCACGTACATAATATGAGTGTATGGAATCATCTCTAATGTATGAAACTGATGGAAGCACAAGAGTATATGCATGTTGCATTGGAGGTGCATGCAAAGTACTCTCCTTATGTGTAAGCATAAAAGATGAGTCATCATTAGAAACTTAGTGAATTTATACAACCTTGACTTGTGATTCACCTCACCAATTGAAATAATGGAATTGTCATGCATGCCAATTAATGAAACTGAATCTGATGTAAATTAAACCTTTCTACCTTTCTGAGTGATCTGATAAACTGAGAGCAGATTCATAGAAATATTTGGAACATGTAGAACATTCTAAAAACTTCCAGTGTGGAGTTCCACTCTCCCTTCTCCTGCTACTGCTACTGGAGTATCATCCCCCATGACAATAGGGGGTCTTGAGCATGGACTCAAAGAATATAAAACTTCCTCTTTCACTGCCATATGATGGGATGCACTAGAATATATAATCCATGAATCAGATGAGTAATTAATTGCAACAAGAGCATGATGATTAACTTTCTTAGGAGCATAAGCTTCTTCCTTCTGCTTCTTGACTCCCTCTGGAATGAAGTTTCCAAGGTTGTTCTGTTGAAGTGCATTTTCCATAAGATTGATTTGTTTCTTCATGCATGGGGATTCTTCATGATTTGGTTTATTGCAGTAAGTGCACTGCTTTCCCTTCTTCTTCTTCTTGGAATCTTAAGAGTCTTTGGAACCTGGAGAATCATTAAAGGGTTTGGAATATCCCTCCTTCCTATTCTGTTTGGATGACCCTTTTCCATCATGCATGTGAGTGCATGTTCTTTGAGATATTTCATGAGGCCCATCTGTATGATTTTCATCTGCTCTTGTGTAAGAGACTCAATGAATTGAGCCAACGTAGGCATTTTCCAGTTTGTTCCAAAAAGACATCTGCCAGAATGGAAATTGGAGACATATACAACGTATTTTGGTCCTAGCTTGGCCAAGATTGTTAGAATAAGTTGTTTCTCTTGTGTAGACTTGTCAATACCACATTCACCCAAGCTCAAAATCAA
>SNQJ01S0133068.1:0-10338 GCA_010110895.2 Picea sitchensis | reverse complement strand
TTGTACTTGAACATTTAAGTGGGGTAAAAGGAGGTTGCCCCCTCGAAGAGGCTTATTATCTGAAATTATCTCTTTTTCAAGGCGTTGAGTACTTTTCCTGAGGTTTTTATATGCTATATTGATGTTTGGTTCTTAACAGAATCAATATTTCTTTGTCGTTCAATCCCAGATAAATTTTTTCAATCCGTTCCCTAGATACAACCCCAAGAATGTTAGCACTAAGATTCACCCTCAGAGTGCTATAGGATAATCCCAATACTCATGAAATAGGTTTGTAATGGTAAATTCATAATAGAGTGTCAAATGGATAAAACTCAGCATAACAATGCTCAAACACAAAAATTTCTAGGTAAGATGCATAAGCAAGTGAGGTTTTGGCTAACTTCGGTCAGTGATTTAAAGAAAAGTGTGGGCAGATGGAAGACTTTAATGAGAAGGATGAATTAGTCTACTATTAGCATCAGGCCTTACTAGTAGACAAGTGAAGAAAAATCTCATACACAAGAAATTCCTAATCTAAACTTTAAAACACTGATAATAATTACAACAACATCACAATCAAGCATACATTGTAACACATCTATAATATCTCAATTGAATCATTCAATGATGAGAAAATCAGAGTGAGAAATAAGTAAGATGATAGAAAAGAAAGATAACTTCTATTAGGAAAAATGTCTCACATCTCATACATAAAAACCAGAGTATGGCTCTGTTAGATCAAAAAATTACATAAGGGAGTCTATGCTCAACCATTCAAACCCAAAAATGTTCTTCTAATAATGCATTTATAGTCTAAACAATGAGTGACATAATACAATTCGATATGGATCCTCTAACCTAAGATTCTCCCACTTAAAACTGAAAATCTTACATTTGTACAAGTGGAAAAAACAAACTGCTAAAAACAGGGAAAATGTTGGCAACCATCCTAACACCATAATTTATGCTTAGTGATGTGTTCCTTGAGCACATATCCTTAATTTCCATGTGTCCACGAGCTCCAACTGACCTCCATTCATCTGTGCTAAGCTCCACTAGCCACCTCGTGTCTCTCAAAACCCATCAAAACGGGAATTGGTAGCGAATCCTGAAGTGTTGACTGTATCATCCAGTTCGTAGTGGATTTCGTAATGAATTCCATAGTGAATTTTGTAGATCCCACCTGTGTCGACTATTTCGCAGCATATTTCGTAGCGAGGTTGCATTTTTTTTCTGTCTAGGTCATTTCGCAACGACTATGTAGCTTCTGTATGTGTAGATCATTTCACAGCTCCAAGTGATACGAAATGTCCTGTAGTTGTTTGTGTTGTGCAGTTTAAGCCAAAAATACCCAAAAACCTTAGAAAAAGGTGTATAATCATGTAGAATCCTCCTAAGAAGGTATAATCATGATACTTACCACAAAAACTTCAAAATTCAAGGATGACCATTTTCAAAATTGAGAGTCTTTCAACCACTCCATTTCATCTCCTTAGTTTGGTACCTCTTCTGGTTGTAGCTTGAGCTAACACATTCAGATTTATTTTAACTAACTCATCTTTGAAGGGCTGTAACTCCATCTTGAACTTTCTAATATTATATTGTAAATCTTTGTTCTACCTTTATATATTTCTAAGCTGCCTATGAAGGGGCAAAAATCTCTTTGCTATAAACCTCGCCAGATCAATGGTTTCCTTATACATATCCATAAGATCCTTCAACTTTTTCCTCTCAGCCAATCCTTCTTAATTTAGGCAAGCAACCTCTTTTCTGGAATATCTGAGCTATCTGATCAATATTTTGAAGGTAGGGTTCTCAGGGGGAGTAGTTATATCTATGACTTCAATGTGTTTTTCAACAGTCCCAATTTTACCCTTATCCTTCCTCTTGACAAGATCTTTTGTTATGACTTATTTTTCAGCAGTTACCTTCTTGGTTGATGACCTACTGAAGGGCTTCCTAGATTTAGTCTCAACTGCATCAGTAGGTGAGGGGAAGAGTAACTTTCTCCCTTTTTTTCCTATGGTTTTAGCTAATGGAATTTTGTCTAGTTCTGGAGCTGGTTGGGGTGAAAATTCCCTCTGTAGAGAGTGATCAACTCCTCCTTCTTCTTCCTGATGTTCCTTAGGATCCTCATCATATTTAGCAATGTGTTTTCCATTTCTCTTTTTTCTTGCCTCTGTGTGAATAACATTGTCATCTTGAAGAGGGATCTGCACCTTAGATTGAGGAGTAGAAGCTAAATTTAACTGCAGATGTGTAGAGGCAATGAACTTCTCCCGAGCTATTTTTCTCTTCTTCAACTCTTCCATCACAAGCATCCTAATCAATCCTGAGTGAAAAAAACTTGTGTCCACAACCTTGGACTTGGCTTGGACCCTACAACCATTTTCCCCATACTCCTAAAAAAATAGAAAGGGGTGTTCAATAGGTCTTTTCCTGTGAAGTGAAACACAAGTCTAATGTGATATTGGTAAATCATATTGAATCTTCCCTCACAGGTAAAATATCTCTAGATCACCTTTAACATCTTGTCAAATCCCTCAACCAAGTGGCTCCTAGTCACTCCCTTTGATAGGTTATCTCCCTGACACTCTGTTTTGAGGAAATATTTAGAGAAGATTGCATTAAGAGTCATGGATTTAAACCATATTTCACTAGTGTTAGGTATCTCAGTGGTTGCTGCAATGGTTTCTTCAGATACCTCCATTTCAAGGGTTCCCACCTTGGTTTTAGTGCCATCAAAATTTAAGGCAAACTCTCTGGCTACCTCAGGGTGTCCCCTCTGCATATTTTGACAAAAATTTAAACATCCAACTCTCTGAAATTTCATTGTTTCATGGAAACCTATATAGGAGATCTAGATAAAGCATACACAAACAAAGCTTATCAATAAAAGGAAGAGAGATACACAATGAAGAATGAGAATCAATGCATATTATTATCTTATCAATGAGTGAGTGATCTTCACTCATATAGGCAATGACATCCTATAATTAGGAATGCATGCATAATAGTGATGGTCTAAGATTAGAAATTCTAAATAGAACTAGTCAGTTAACTCCCACTGAACTAGTGTTACTCCCACTGAACTAGTGTGCCGAAAATAGAAATTTCTCCAACACCCCCCCTAAATATCACTATGGAGTAAAAAATGAGTTCCGTCTACTAGGCCATATTAGGTACTCATGTACAATGCAACTAATGAACACTGAATAAAAGTGAGGAAAGAGGGAAAACCACGTGGGAACAAAAGCCCCCCTCAAAAGATAATGCATCAAAAGAAGAAAATGGCAGCTGCTAGGAAACTTTGTTCTTCACTGCAATATGATCCCGCAAATTCAGAAATTTCTGCTCATTGAAAGTCTTCATGAAGATGTAGAAATCTTTATGGATCTGGTGAAGTCCTTTAGCAACCTGTCGGGACTTGTACCTCTTGATCCTGTGGACCCATCTGCACCTGAAAATATTCATTTTTGGTGGAAGTGGAACCAGATGCCAAGGTTGATTCTCTAGGAGAGAGTTATGCTCCTCCTACATGGTTTCTTGCCATAATGGATTTCCCATAGCCTTATTGTAGGTCTACGGATCAATAGATTGAACCATATAGCAATGCATGGGCATCACAGGTTCTGAAGATGAAAATAAATGAGAATACTCCTCATGTTGAGATCGAGTCCTCCTCGAATCCAATGGATTCCCTGCAAGGTTTCCTGCTTCCTAAAGTGTAGTCTATGCCTTCTTGGGCATTTTTTGAAGCTTCGGCGTTGGCTTCTTATCTGGATGTACTACCTTTTTATTTCCACATGCATAATCTGAGTGTATGGAATCATCTCTGATGTATGAAACTGATGGAAGCACAAGTGTATATGCATGTTGCATTGGAGGTGCATGCAAAGTACTATCCTTATGTGTAAGCATAAAAGACGAGTCATCATTAGAAACTTCGTGAATTTATACAACCTTGACTTGTGATTCACCTCACCAATTGAAATAATGGAATTGTCATGCATGTCAATTACTGAAACTGAATCTGATGTAAATTAAACCTTTCTACCTTTCTGAGTGATCTGATAAACTGAGAGCAGATTCATAGAAATATTTGGAACATGTAGAACATTCTAAAAACTTCCAGTGTGGAGTTCCACTCTCCCTTCTCCTGCTACTTCTACTGGAGTAGCATCCCCCATGACAATAGGGGGTCTTGAGCATGGACTCAAAGAAGATAAAACTTCCTCTTTCACTACCATATGATGGGATGCACTAGAATATATAATCCATGAATCAGATGAGTAATTAATTGCAACAAGAGCATGATGATTAACTTTCTTAGGAGCATAAGTTCTTCCTTCTGCTTCTTGACTCCCTCTGGAATGAAGTTTCCAAGGTTGTTATGTTGAAGTGCATTTTCCATAAGATTGATTTGTTTCTTCATGCATGGGGATTCTTCATGATTTGGTTTATTACAGTAAGTGCACTGCTTTCCCTTCTTCTTCTTCTTGGAATCTGAAGAGTCTTTGGAACCTGAAGAATCATTAAAGGGTTTGGAATATCCCTCCTTGTTGTTCTGTTTGGATGACCCTTTTCCATCATGCATGTGAGTGAATGTTCTTTGGGATATTTCATGAGGCCCATCTGTATGATTTTCATCTGCTCTTGTGTAAGAGACTCAATGAATTGAGCCAACGTAGGCATTTTCCAATTTGTTCCAAAAAGACATCTGGCAGAATGGAAATTGGAGACATATACAGCGTATTTTGGTCCTAGCTTGGCCAAGATTGTTAGAATAAGTTGTTTCTCTTGTGTAGACTTGTCAATACCACATTCACCCAAGCTCAAAATCAAAGATTTAAATTTAGTAAAGAAATCTTGTATATTATTAAAACTTTTAGGGTCTAAGGTATTCAACTCTACATCAAGCATATGACCTCACATCTCATCTTGTTTTCCAAAGAGTCCATCCAGGGTGGTCCAGATATCGTTTGGATTCTTGCATGCAGTAACATGAAACCATAAATCAATGGAGATCAACTCAAGAAGTAGTTATGTGGCATCATCCTTATGGGTCTCCCATCTTATTTTCTCAATCACTGATGTAGGTTTTGTTTCTGTCGCCATCGTCAAATTATATAGTTTTTTCCTTCTGAGTTGGAATTTTTCCTTGGGCTTCCAATCAAAATAATTGTATGGTGTGAGGATTACCACCAAGTTTGAATGTATAATAGTTTTCCTATCCATCTCTCCCACTATTTCTAAGAACCCCTAAAAATTTATTCTCAATCTGCAAGCGAAAAATTAAGAAATCATGGCAGAGAGGGCACTTTAAGTGAAAATTCGTATCAGTTTCAAGAGACGATATTCAAACTTACTTTATGAGAAAACGGTGAATAATATCACCAAACGATTGAAAACCCACTTGCCAAATGGGTCGATTTACTTCTCACATGAGCTGTTTCCTAAAAAACGTAATATTTTGGGAGCAATCACTGTATAAAGGTACAACCACAGATTCGTATCAATTTCAGGAGGCTATGTTCCGGATTACTTTCTGAGATAACAGTGAGGAATCTTTCCAAACGGTTAAAAATCCACTTGTAGAATGGGTCGATTTACTTCCCATGCGATCTGTTTCCTAGAAAACTTAATATTTTGGGAGAAATCATTGTAGAAAGGTACGACCATGGATTCATATCAGTTTCAGGAGGCTATCTTCCAGCTTTCTTTCTAAGAAAATGGTGAGGAATCTTTCCAAATGGTTGAAAAACCACTTGTATAATGGGTCTATTTACTTTCTACATAATTCGTTTCCTCAAAAAATTAATATTTTTGGAAAATCACTGCTGAAAGGTACGACCACAGATTTATCTCATCGAAACTCGTATTTTCATTATTATTTGGCTTGTATGGATTTATCCAAGCAACGTAGCTCTGATACCATGTCAATGTTTCATGGAAACCTGCACAAGAGATCTAGATAAAGCGTACACAAACAAATCTTATCAAGAAAAGGAAGAGAGGTAGACAATGAAGAATGAGAATCAATGCATATTATTATCTTATCAATGAGTGAGTGATATTCACTCATATAGGAAATGAAATCATATAATTAGGAATGCATGCATAATAGTGATGGTCTAAGATTATAAAGTCTAAATAGAACTAGTCAGTTAACTCCCACTGAACTAGTGTGTCGAAAATAGAATTTTCTCAAACATGGAAGACCTCTCTGATCAGAGGTTCATCATCAAACAACTACATATAACAAGGCTCTGTCCTGACTACACTCCCACCCTTGTGAGACTTTTTCTATTGTGTTTTATCCATTTTCTATAAACAGGAGGAAAAACACTACAATAATATAAGAGATGTGAGAGGCCAAACAAGGACAGAGGTCATAGGGTTTGAATGATGGTATTTTTCAAAGATGACTTATTTTAAGGCTTCAGATATTTTCTACCTATTTGACTTCTGAGCTTATGAAAGGGAAATTGATGGTTAAGAAATGGAATAAAACCCTTCAAGAAAAATGATATGCAAGGAGGAAGCAACTGCTAAGGTTTTAAGCTAACAATTCACTATCATTTGCAGGGTCATCACCACTTTGATCAGTAAGGCTCTTTAAATTTCCAAAGCAGATAGACTTTAGAATTGAAATAACAATTGAAAATTTAAATAAATCAGTTGATACAAGCCGTGTGATCGAAGGATAACAATGTTGAGTTTTATGCATAGGTTCGCAGTGCTAGAATAGGGGATCTGTAGCATAATTCGTAGCAGATTTCATGGTATAATAACAAGGGCCAAGAAGGAGATATGCATAGTGAATTTGACAGGAAAGACTTGTTCAATTGTGGTAAAAGACACTAAAAATACTGCAACTACTGATAATTGGTGATAACAAAGGTTAAAGGGGTAGGTTGGTGATATGGACCATCAATTTGTAGTGCCCAAGAGGGGAAACACAAGCATAGCCTTAATCTGATCTTCAATAGAGCTCAGAAAACTCAAGGAGTACCTGGACACAGTAGCTTGACAGTAGATATAATTCATATTGTATGAAACCATATGCAACAACTCTAACCTCCAATTACCCTCTTCCAGTCAGTCTGTACCATTTTTCATAGCATCTGTCTGAACTTAGGAGTTTCTGCAGTGCTGAACTAGGAGCAAATTTCAAATCTTTGAGAAAATACTTAGACAACCTTAAATGACTAAATCTCAAATTATTTTCTTTCAATAATGGATGCTCAAAAAAATGAGATCATTTGACACAAGCCTCATAAGTACAATAATGGAAGTCAGGGAAGATGTACTCAAGATGCACTACGAAATGTCCTAATGAGTTGACAACATACTAAAACGAATTTGATTTGACCTCCTAACGAGTAGAGGGACAGAGTGGAGGGGTTTAAGAACATAGGGGAAGTAGTGACATGTCAGGCTAGTGGTGGCATAAGGGTGATGGTGATGGTTATCTAATCTTGTGATGAGACGAAGGTATAAACCAAAGGTATAAGCCAAAGATATAAACCAAATGTATAAACCAAAGATATGGGCCAACATTCAACCTTAAATTATTTTGTGCTAAGACCTAAGAAAACCATAAGGAGAAGATCAAAAGTAAAACTTAAAAAAAACTAAGGATGAAAATTAAAAACCTAAGGATCAATTTGACCCATAACAACTTCATGTGATAACAGTTTCATCACCTGAATCTGATCCAAAATCGTCTTGGTCGTAGTATTCTTATTAACCTTCTTATCTTTGAACTACTTTAGATTTAGTTCTGGATGAAGTCTCCAACACCTGGCATCATCATGTCCTTTCTTTCTATAATGTGAACACCAAGGATTGTGATATTCTATCTTCACTATAGTTGTTCTTTTCTCCTTACCCTTTCCTTTTTTCTTTCCTTCCATAGGCTAAACTGGTTTTTCTAAGAAGTCAACGTGGGCATTATTTCCCCTTGACTCAATGTGAGTATCTTAGACACAAACTTCATCAAAATTAGTTGGGTTAAACATAATAATAATGTGTCTCAAATAATTATGCAACCCACCAATATACTTCAAAAGAGTGTCTTTCGTATAAACAAGAATGCCCAAAGTTAATTCTCTCTTTCTAAACTCTTGTGTATAGTCTTGCACATTTTGTTCCCTACCTTGCCTTAAAATTTTCCAATCCATTATTGCTTGTTGCATATATCCTAACGAGTAGAATTGTTTTTTTAATGTAGTAGTAAATGGATACTAAGAATATATGACTTTACCTTCTTGACTCTTACTCTCCCACCATGTCAACGTCACGCCTCCTAGTCGAAGAGTAGCTTGCTGGACTTTTTCTTATTCATCAACAATTCTCTGAACCCTGCAATAGAATTCAATCTTCTTGATCCAATTATCTAGTTTTTCTGCATTAAGTTCACCATTATAAATCATAAAATCAAATTTTACATCCAATTTTAACAAAGGTAATTTGGAATCAATATTTTCTGGTTGCCCTTTTTGAGATGGAGATGGAGGTGGAGAAGAAGAAGTAGAAGGAGGAGGAGGAGTTTGAGGAGTATCACCACCACTGTCTTCGTCTTTCACTTGACTTGGTCCTTCTCCATTCTTTATTCATTCTATGTATAAATATTCCACCATGGATTTCATGTCGAAAAAATCTTGCCAAAACATTAGTTTAGAATCGGTTAGGTTTTCTTCCCTTTCAGCTTCCATTGCTTGTTGGAATGTGCATCTCGTACCAATATTAGGATTGTACTCTTCAAGTGATCCTTCTCCACACTTCAACTTAGACCTGATTAACATTCAATGCCAACACTTGAAAATCCTTGATCAAACCTGCTATGATACCAACTTGATCTAAAATTGACTTTGTTATGCTAATTGCATTTTCTTGCAACTTTATTAATTAAATAGACTTAATAAAGTTTAATGAACAATTAAAAAGACGAAAAATGGAGAATAAACAACAATAAATAAGATAATAACAACAAGTTGTTAATAGAGTTCACCCCTCATGGGCTACATCTCCAGGTCCTCTTCAATAGTGGCATTGATCCATTAAAAGATGAGAAAAATACATCAAAATGGTCTTCTTACATAAAAAATGATCTTCAACCTGCAAAAATTCAATTTTAGAATTCTTCTAGGAAGACAGAAGCAATGCTGGAAACTTCCTTTGACTTCTTCCCAAAATTAAAAAGGTTATACGACCTTTATTATCCAAAAGCTACTGTAAAACACACCTTATAAGCAATTATGGGCACAACATAACACAAGTCTAAGCTCTGGTGTAGTGGTACAACTTGTGGTTTAAATGGATAGGGTCGCGAGTTCAAAACTTGTTGTTGCACATTTTATGGGATATTATACCAAATATAACATATGGTTGCAAACTATACGAAACATTTGGCACCATGATTTAACCATCTACCAACATATCTCCACATGTGTTTGTATTTAATATATAACCAACAATTAAAACAAAACCTGATACATAGTGAAACATTATATGTTTTAACCATCTACCACCAAAATCTATGTCCCATCTGCCAACAAACAACCACCATGCATGTATTCTCCTCCACGTGGGTTTTACCTAGCCAACTCTTCCACTCAAAAGATAATATTGGATGCCACATAGTCATTCTAGAAGGTCCACATGGTAGCCTCTATTTGGTCCATGTGGCAGCCTTTGGTTGGTCCACATGTCATCCTTTGGTTGGTCCACATGACAACCTCTGGTTGGTCCATGTGGTGCCACATGTCAAATTTTCATCGAGCCATGTGTCAACCTGCCATGTGTCATCATTCCACATGTCTTCTTTCCATTTTATATTGTACCACATGTCTGCCTATGAGTGTGCCACCTATCAACCCATGCCCCATGTTTTTCCTTCAACTTCCAAAAGCCATAACGTTTTCATATGGTGTCCATTTGGGCTCATTTGAATTGCATTAGGAATATCTTGATAAAATATTCGACATGAAGACCTTTTCAATATATTTTGAGACCATCAATTTTGGATCGATTGTGGGAATCCTCCTAGATCAAATGAGGGGACACATATGTGCGAGAACAGGAGAGGGAGAGAGAGTGAGAGTGAAAGGGAAATAAGACCTTTTGGAGGTATAGATACAACAAAATCATGGTACAATGTTTGGTAGGATCGGATTTAATTATGATTACTATGAAATTTTCTTGTGATGAGGTTGTTGGATTACTGAGAGGGGGGGTGAATCAGTAATAGAGAAATTATAATCCTTTTTAAACCAAATAATCCAAGTGTTATATCAATGTAGAATTATCATCCAATAATGAGAAATGAACAAATGAACAATCATACACATA
>SNQJ01S0133064.1:0-25726 GCA_010110895.2 Picea sitchensis | reverse complement strand
TGTTTTTCATGTTTCATGCTTAAAGAAGGTGATTGGAGCTAAGTGCCAAATTCAAACCAACCTTCCAGAGTTAGCTGAAGAAGGATCCATTTGGCTACAGTCAGAAGAAGTTTTGGACCAGTGTGAGCATCGCCTACGTCAAAGAACCATCAAGGAAGTGCTAGTCCAGTGGAAAGATACAACTCCAACATACGCCACTTGGGACCAACTACCATTCTGCAACAATTTCCTCATCTCAAGCCTTGAGAACAAGGATGTTTTTAAGGGGGCGGACATGTTAGGGTCCTAACCCGCACATAGGTAGAACAATATATTCGGATGTAATAAAGGTCAATATTAATAAGGCCTTTCAATAAAATAGAATAAGGTAGATGTAAGAAGACCTAATAGAAGCTTCCGCTTCTAGAACGTTCTTCCTCTAGATGCTTCTTTTTAGTATAACTAGGAGTCGAGGGTATGAGAAACCTAGCTTGGATATTATTGTAATAGAGCTCTGCTCAACCCCTCGAAGAGGCCCATGAACATTGNTTTCAGATTCAAAGTGTTATTTCTGTTATTATTCTCATATCGTTTCAGTGTTATTGTGGTGAATGTTCTGGTTATATTGTTGTTATTCTGCCATTACTAGCATTTTATTTCTGTTATGCATACATTTTATATCTGGTATATTACAGTCTGGGGCTGTAGTATCTCTCGTGAATCCTGGAGAAAGATAGAGAAAATACAAAAGAATTTTATAAACTATAATCTCAAAATTAAAGGAAATACGCCCTATCCCATCCTCCTCTTAGAAACAAGCCTCTCCCCCATTGAGAGCATGGCTACGACTAGATACCTAATGTATAAGAACAAGTTAAACAACATGGAAGATAAGCGACTACCTAAAATTGCTTCAAGATCAAGTCATAACCACCATCGACTCAAGCGAGGATGGCATAAAGACGCCCAGTCTTGGCTAAACTATTGGGGAATCATGGAAGAAACCATTTTGCAGAAAAAAAAAATACCATTAAAAAAACGTCATATCAAAATTTAAAGAGAAAATGTGGTGTGATAAAGAGTTAGAGGAAAAAAGAAAATTGAGGTATTATAAAGATGTAATCAACCCTAATCTAGAAGATCAAAATTATCTATCTGTTTTCCCAAGTGTAAAGAAAAAAATAAGCATTTCTAAGATCAGAACAAATTCTCACGAGCTCCATAGTGAAACTGGGCATTGGTCAGTTCCTAAAACACCATGGGATGAAAGGGTGTGTCACCTTTGTGCCACTAAGAAGGTTGAAGATGAAAAACACTTTCTCTTAGATTGTCCAGCCTATACCCATATTAGATCTCATTTTCAAAATATTTATCACACTACCAACCTTCCTAACATCTTAACTCAAAAAAAGTATGGTGATCTTGGAAAGCTTCTCTTAATGCTTTTCGAGCACAGAAACAAAATTCTAAAGAATCACAAGTAATCACTTACCCTCTTAAGGTCCGATAGACCAATTTGGTCTTAGTGGACGTTAATCATCATCATCATCATCAACAACAAATTACCTATCCATAAATAAAAGTCCAATTAAAAAAAAAAAAACATTAATAAATTAATAAACATAAATTAAATAATAAAAATAAACACACAATCATATAACAAATTAAATAATAAAAATAAACATACAATCATATAACACATTATTTTCTCCCTAGTGAAACAAATTTTCTGCATTCCATCAATGAACTAAACATTAATAAGTCAGTTTGTGGATACAAATTAAATAATTAAAAAATGTAATTATATAATATTGATATTTGTTTTGTAGTAGGGTAAAGATTTTATGAAACGAAGATTTTTTCTGGGGATATTTACCCGAAATCCGGCGAGAAATTGTTGGATTCATAGATTTAAGTGATTGTTTCTGTAGAATCATGTTGAATCCACTTCTGCATTAAAAAATGAATTCAACCAACGCCTAATTTTTTGTGTGTATAAAGATAATTTCTTATTCACTAATTTAATTATTTGAACAAACATTAATTAGAAAACATAAATTAACCAATAAAAATAAATATGCGATAATAAGTAATGCACAATGAGAATTTGGTCTCACTTCATATTTCATTTAATGCAATGTATTTATCTTCTTTTTATATATACATTACATATTTCATTTAATGCAATGCACTTACTTTCTTTTTAGCGGTAGTCTAAACATTCTACGTTTTGACAACGAAAAGGACAAAACTTAGAACAATTAGACAACTTGTTTTTTTGATATATACATCACATTTCTCATTGAATACAATGTATTTAGACCTGTTTTTTATACATTCACTCCATCTTTTATTAAATTAAGTGTTTCAATTTTCTAATGTCAAGAAGCAACACACGAGATTGGTTTTATTATTAAGACACACCTTGGCAATGATTGTAAGTGTAACACGGTGGTCCATAATTGAATGGTAGTCTCCTTAATCCATCTTAGCCTTTAGCCATTTTTCCTTGGCTTTTGAGCCATATGCTAATTTTCTTTTCCATAATAATTCCATATATAGCTTGGTTAAAAGAGGGCTAATCTTGATTGTCGTATAATTAGAGGGGTTGTGTTTATACCTGCTTTTAAAATTAGGAGCAACAAGTTTGAGTCCATGATTAAGGAAACCTTGTTTGACTACAAGACTTAAGAGCTTGTGAATTTGAGGGATGAGAGTAAGCCCTTTAATTTTTAGGATTTTAGCATGGTAGCTTTAGATGTTCTTAGCTTTCCCTTTTGTGAGTTTCTTAACCCCAAATTGGTCTTTAAAAGAAAAAACTTATTCCAATGTAAAATGGGTTTGAATGTTGTCCACGACACAAGGGATTCATAAAGTTTAAGATAAGAATTCTATTCCCTTCAGGAAATAATATTGCTTTCTTTAATTTTAAGAGTTAGAATTTGTCCATAGAATTTCTTAGGATCTTCTTAGAGAGGCCTAAAAGCATTCTTGCTTTCTATACATTTTAAAATTTTAATTAGGGCTTTATACCTATTTATTTTGTCAAATTTTATGAACTCTTTAGAAGCATCCCTAATGGCTCTTCTACTATTCTTACACTCTTCATCACGGTTGATAATTCTATTTTCCTATACACCTTGATAGCGAACTTGTTAATGGAAGTAGAGGGTTTTTATTATAAAGGCCTTCAATATTGTCCTTATTTAATAAGAGATTAATTCATTATTTAAGTCTTTAAATATGAAATTTATTTTTTCAAAGATTGAGTTATTTTAGTTCTTTTATGCATAGTCGTTTAAGATGTCTAAATTCACAATTTAGTTGTAAATGAGGATATTAGATATCACATAATCTATGACACTATTGCTAAGCCCATGGATACATGCCATTTCATTGGATATCAACCACTTCATTAGACCATTACATATTATTAGATTTTGAAAACTATATAACTTGATTAACAAAAAGAAACAAATTCTCAACCAAATCTTGAGAAAGTAAAACTTTACGATTAAACAAATAATTAAAATTAATACACTAAAATAATCATTAACTAATTTAACCTTAGCTTGTGTCTAATCATTTACATATAGAGAAATATAGGTTAGAGGAAATTTTCCAATAATCAAACAAGATATTTCACACATATAATGTAGCTTTATAGCTACATTATATGTTTGAGTATGAAAAGAATGCTAGCTACATATAATGTAGCTTTATAGCTACATTATATGTTTGAGTATGGAAAGAATGCATTTATATGCATGATTTTTGACGAACTAGTATTTGATTATAGACTCGTAACATTATAAACCATTGAGACAATCAATCATATGCATTTCACATCTTAAGTTTATTTAGAAAAAATATTTTTAAAAAGATTGATAAAATTGATAACTTAATACCAAAATTTTACAGTGAACAAGCTTTATAATCTTACATTAAATATGATAATAAAATGCATATACATTATCAAATCTTATTAGTCCCCGTCGAAGGCATTCAGTAGAGGGACTATAGTGATCGATAATTCATTGACTTCATATTAGTTTTCCTTTGACCACAAATATTTTCATAATATCTATTGTTGGAGCTAGGGAACTAAGAACTTTGATTTTTATATAATAAAATAGCATATATGTCATGATCTGATTGGATATTAGATTGGGGGTCTTATTGTTGGCTTCGCTATTCCCAATGTTTTATATGTTATCATATCCAAGTTGTTTATCATATCTGAGTCTTCACGAGGTTGTTAGTGGATTTTTGTTTTTTTCTTGAAATATTTGGATATCCAAAATTTTGAAGATAGATAATTCGAGTTTTTATAAGTTTGTATTTTGAATAATTTTTACCTTACATAGGTTCTCTTGTTTGAACTATTGTTACTAATTTATTATTATTATTTTATAAAATAATGTAATCAATGTTTCTTTTTTGTACATAACAGAGCTGGCACACTGCATTCTTTCTTAAATGTTTGCCAGGGCCTATTACAATACATTTTTTTCCCATTTTTTTTTTATATGCAATGTTCTATGCACTCAATTTGGGAAATATTGTACTCAACAACATTGTTGGTTCACTGGTTCATGCTTACTTCTTGTATGTTCATTGATTTCTTATTTTCCTTTGTTATTTGTTGTTCTTGTTTTACTGTTGAGATGCTTATTCGGGTTTGAACGCGTGGGGTTATTCAACAACGATTGGAGCGTATACGATTGTTCCCCATTGTGAAGGTTTTGGGTGCCGTGTTTATTTTCTCTTGATGTTTGCAGTTTGAAGTTGGGAAATTTGACTATTGGGGATGCCTGAGTCAAAATCCTCTTGCAGAAATTTTTTGTATGTGAGGAGAAAATAGGTTTCCCTTTTCCTATGCCTCAATGTGGTTTTGATGGAGGTAGGTTCTGTGTCTAACATTGGCCTTTGGATGGTCCTCCCAACTTTGAATTTTACATTAGCCGAGATCTCTGACTGAACTATTTGGTTAACGGATGTGTTGCAATACATTTTCATCCAAATTTTTTGATACAATCTTGTGTGCAGTGAATTTAGCCAATATTGTTCTTGTCATTGCAGTTTGGTGCTTACTTTTTTTGTTCATTGGATGCTTCTTATTGTTGTTTGATTCAACTGCAACTGCAGCTGAGGTCCTACAGCTGCAGTTGGGCCTTTTGGTGCTTCTTAATTGTGTTGTTATTTGTTGCTTGCTCTTGTTTTCTTAAGCTTTGCGATGTTGGGGTGCTTCATCTGTGATTGGATCTATTATTACATGGTTTTACAGTTGTCTCCCAGAAAATACTATTAAGATAAAATAATATGAAAATTTTTTGCGGTCGATGTAAATTGCATATCTTACGGCTTCAACTAGTGCTTGTTAGAAAAGAAAAAAGACAATAAAAATAAAACAAATCTTGAAATAAAACACAAAGATACACAATACAAGAGAGAAAAATATTTACGTGGTTCACCCAAAAAATTGGGCTACGTCCACCAAAAAAAAAATTGCCAGGTCCTTCATTTATTATTATCCAACAAAATGAAAGGGATACAACCTCTGACAAAACTGGTTGTAACTTCCTCTTCTTTCTCTCTCCTGATCCTACTCTCGAGAATACAATATTCCACACCACCCATAAGCGTGATACATTTCCCTCATAAAGGGTTGCCTTCTAGGGCAAAAAAACCCTAACATAATCTCTGGATTAGATGCGACCTTATAATGAGCGGTCAGTTCTATGAAAATTACAATATACTTTTACAAGGCATTTTTTTCTTTGGAGGACACTACCCCCGAACCCAGGCCAGCTCCCGAGACCCCGGTAGGATAGGCCGGGACCCACGGAGGGTACCCCCCTCCATGTGGAAGGTGTTACATCACTGTACAGGGTGTAAATACTTCCATGGGGTATAAGCAGTGAGAGTAAAGACCTATAAATCGAGGGAAGATGATCCAAAGCTCCACAACCAACAATCTCCCACTTGGAACTAATCTCAACAACTCCACTTGCATTGCTATTGTATATTTTGGAATCTGAACCTTCTTGGACACGGAAAATTTCTCATTTCATATTCATTCTTGAATACCAACTGAAACTGTGTAGGAACTCAATTTCTCATTGTTTACTCCCTTATTTAACATGTTTGCAATATTTTGGCTGGTGTGTATCTTTTCCGGCTTCAATTGTCCATCTTCAAAGTGAATCGTATGAAGTGGTACCTCAATTGTATATATTTAGTCTTAAGTTGGTAGGTTGCTGCAGGTGGATGGCTGACGTCAAAGAATTACAACTTGTTGTTCTCACGCTTCTTTCCCAATTCCTCCATAAACCTTTGTAACAAATAATCTCTTTACTAGCCTGTGTAGCAACAACATACTACGCGCCTTGTTGTTGAGAAAGAAGTTCAACAACCTTTGCAGTTTGAAATCCGACTTCTTGTTGTTCCACCTATAGTAAAAACGCCTGCAATGGGGCTCCTATTGTCTTTATCACCTTACATATCTGAATCAACATATCCACAGTAGAAAGAGCTGAACCTCCATTATAATGCATGTAGTAGGTACCTCTCAAATGCGAGGAATCCCACTTTCGCGCCTCCCAATGTTCTTTTACGGATTGTTCATATGCACGCTCACAACTCCAACTGCGTAATGCGATGCTCTGGTCTTACGCAAACCATTGCATACATCAAGTACGCCAAGCTGTACGATGAATATGGGACCACGGACATGTATTCTATCTCCTCGGTGTCTTGGGATGCATTTTCCTTAGTTAATTTGAAATGGCTGGCCAAGGTGTACTTCTTGGTTTTACGTGCATTCTAAACCTCTCAACACCTTCTCTATGTACTCAACACGAATGATGTCAGTTTGCGATTTTCTTGTCTCTTGTTATTCTCATGCCAAGGATTTCTTCGCGACACCCAAATCCGTCATCGCCAAATGAATTGGCTAATTTATTCTTGAGCACATTTATATGTATTGCAACAAGCATGTCATCGTAATAGCAAGATAATAGAAACCATTTTCTACCTTTTAAAGAAATAAACACAATGATCCGAATGACATCTACTATAACCCTATTACGTCGCCAAGCCTATCAGAGCTTCAAATACCTTTGGGCTTTCTTTTAGGCCATACAAGCTCTTCTTCAACACACTACCAAATTCTCCTTCCTTTGACCTCTCCTTACTTGTGGTTGTTTCTTATAAATCTCTTCCTCAAAATCCCCATGGAGAAAAGTTGTTTTACATCTAAGCGTTCAAGATGCAAATGTTCTGCTACCACAGAGACTTAAAATAGTTCTAATTGAAGTCATTTTAACAATAGGAGAAAATATTTCATCAAAATCTATACCTTTCTTTTGTGCAAACCCTTTACAACAAGTCGGCCTTGTGCCTTTTCTCCTCCATCTTCTTCCTTCAGCTTGTAAAGCCATTTTGATACGCAATGCTCTTTTTCCCATAGGCAGCTGAACCAAGTCCAAAGTCCGGTTATTTTCCAAAGTCCATTTCCTCTTTCATGCCTTGCTCCCCACTTCTTTTTGGTGTATTACCTGCATTTGCCTCTTCATAACATTCTAGTTCCTTGGAATCCGGTCAACAATAAATAATATAATGGGGAGGTATCGTTTAAGAGTTATACTTAACACGGTAGATCTTCTAACAACGCGCGGTGTTTGAGGTACCTGCTGCTCCCGTTATTGTACATTTTGATTTTTCGGTTCCTTTGAATTTCTTTTGATTGATCTCATTAAGCCTTTGTGTATTCTTGTTTCGGTTTCTTTGTTTCTTTCAAGTGCAGAATCTTTGTACATGATTCTTCTCATTGAATATGACATCTCTACTCTAATGATTTTGTTATTTTTCGCCAATCCATGGCGATAACCAAAATCATTAACACCATATCCAATAAGGTACATTTCTTGGATTTTTTTACTCAAGCTTTTGTTCTATTTTCTTTATCAATATGGACCATCTTCCTGGCCGAAAGTTTCAAAAAGAATGGTTACCTTTTTCTGTCATTTCCTCCTCACGGAATTGTACCATCCAAAAGAGCTTGAGTTACTCTGTTTTATTAAGTAAACATCAATATCTACAACATCTGCCCAATTGTGGGGCAAACCAGTGTGCAATCTCATACTCCTTGCGGCTCCGATTCCATCCTGTTCATCCTTTTGACACACCATTTTCTTGTGGTTGTGAGCTGTCTTCTCTCTGGATCCATGGTATGAGCGGTATCATCAAACTCGCTATTTGCAATATTCACCTCCATTTTTCTTATCTGAGACACTTCAAAACTTTTTCTGTCTCTCATTTCTCAACTAAAGCCATTTCTTAAAAGTATCAAAACATAAGATTTTTGAATCACGATAAACCCAAGTTTTTTTCGTTGCATCATCAATAAAAAGTAACATAATAATGAGGAGCCACCAAGAGATGATACTTGAGATGGATGCATACATGCAATATGCAAGCTCTAACCTTTCATTCTTCTTTTCTTTTCCTACTATGAGAAATCTGACTCTCTTTTTGTTTTTCCATAAACACAATGCTCACGGAAGTCCAAATCAATTTGTTTAAGATCTGGCAACAAAATTCTTTTGTGAAGGATGCGCATACCCACTCACTCATGTGTCCGAACTTATGATGCCATAGTGTTGTATCCACTCCTGTAGAAGCTAAAGTGCTAGAAGAGTCAGGTGTTACCAGGTACATAGATACAATGTACCTACCTTCTCTCTTTCACTATCACCAATGATCCTTTGATGACCTTCCGCGTCTTATGCGTAAATATGGATATACAACCTTCACTTGTCAGCTACCCTGTTGAAATGGAGTTTTTACTTAAATCACGGAACATGTTTTACCTCTTTTCAACAACCATTGGTTTCCATTTCGTTGCTTTATTTTTACCTTTCCCATTCCAACAATTTTGCATGGTTTTATTATCACCCAAAATGAACTTGTCCAAAATCACCTTGAACATAATCTAGAAAATGTTTCTATAGGGTGTGGCATGAAATGAAGCTCCTAAATATACTACCCAAGATTTCGAGGAAAATATTATCTGAGAAAGAATCAAAGCATCTTGTAACACATCACATTTACATTTGCTTCTGATTTCTCTCTGGCGTCCATCTCTTTGTTTCTTTGGAGCTCTGTGGTCTTTCTTGAAATGTCCTTTCTTCACACAATTCCAAAACTCTATCTTTCCAATTCTAGATTTGGATCTTCCCTTCTTAGAATTTCCGTGGTTCAACCCTTTCCTCTATCCTTTTGTCTTCCCTTGTTGTTCTCCATGTTCAGCGCATTTCACGATGTCTCACTGTGCTTTTCCATGGCATTTCCTCACTAAGAATAGCACCAACAACATCATCAGGTACAAAATTATTTGAACCGGAGACAAAGTTGTACGATATGACCAAGCCATTCCAACTTTAGGCAATGAGCACAGATTAGAAGAACCCTAACCTCATCATCAAAGTCCACTTTTCTGGAACTTAGTTGATTAGTACGCAGGTATTAAATTCATTTAAATGATCTGATAGATACCCGCCGACATCTTCATATTAAATAATCTCTTCATTAGAAATACCTTATTGGAAGCCTAGGGTTTTTCATATATTTGTGTAGCGTCCAATGGAAACCCTTCATTGTCTTTTCTTTTCGAAATATTGAAAGCCAAACTGTTGCCAGGACTTCGGTCATTATCGTTCCTGAGCTACGTCGAGAATCTCCCATTCTTCATTCTTCATAGTACGCCAAGCTTCTTTTGCTACTCAGCTCAATGGTAGGAATAGATCAACCCGATATAAATAGTTTTCCATATGCATCTTCCATAGTTGGTAGTTTTGTTTGTTAAATTTCTAGACCATAAAATTTCCATCTTGACATTGCTCCCCACTTTCGAGCGGGAACCCTCTCTTTTCACGTGAGTTTTTATATCTTTCACGATACCGGTTGTTAGAAAACGGGGCCAGGTGGAGCAATAAAATACAAAACAAATCACGGAAATAAAACCACGAAGATACCTGATACAAGAGGGCCACCTTATTTGCATTGGTTCACCCGGTGTGGGCTACATCCACCGGATAAATTGCCCGGGGTCCTTTCTTTATTATTATCCATTCATTTTGTTGGATACAACCTACAACAAAAACAGTTGTAACTTCCTCTTCTTTCTCCACAGTCTCCTCTCTTAGAATAAAAAATTCCACCACCACCCATGGCTGCGATACATTTCCCTCATAAAGAGGGTTGCCTTTTAGGGGGAAAAAACCCTAACATAATCTCTAAGTTAGATCTGCGACCTTATAATGAGCGGTCCACATATTTAATGAAATTACAATATACTTTTTACAAGGCAATTTTGCTTGGGAGCTTAGCCCAGAACCCCCCGGAACCCGGCCCCCAGACCCCCATAGTTGGGGGGATAGGCCCCTCGGATCCGCGGAGGGGTACCCCCTCTGCCTCCCTAGCGTGGAAGAGTGTACATGCTTCTAGGGTGAGGGGGTACCCCCCCTCTGCACTCCCCTGCGTGGAAGAGTGTACATACTTCTAGGGTGTAAATACTTCATGGGGTATAAACACGGCTGAGAGTAAAAGACCTATAAATCAGGAAGATAATCAGGCTCCACAACCAACACTTGTTGGGCTCCAACTATATTTCATAGCCGGCGATGTTTTTTCCCATGGTTAATGTCTTCCTATGCCTTCATAGTTATGAGAGCAAGTCTTTTTGTCTAAACGATAAAGTTCTTCTCTCCCTTTCTTTTTCCTCTTGTAAAATTTCTCGTTTTTACCTTTTGTTCTTCCACTCTATTGTGCGTTTCTAGTTCTATACTTTGCCATTTTTCTGTAGTCGTGGGTTCCCGGGGTGGCCAATTGACCAATCACCATCTCCATCTATATCTTCACATCACGAGTCCAGTCGGTCGCTGTTCGTTTTCATATTTATCCAATTTCTTCTAAACTTGCTCATTTTTCCCTTTTGTTCTTACTCTCTATTATGCGTTTATGGTTCTATAGTTTGTCACGTTTCTGTGCTCGCGGGTTCCCAGTGTGGCGAACTAACAAATATTCATCTTCATGGTGGGTTCTATACCACCGTTCATTTGCATACTTAGCCAATTTTATGAACGTGGGTTCGCGGATAGGTGCTATCGAACTATGGTGACTCGTGTTCTGGGTATACATCTTGCACCCAAAATTTCCATGCTCTACAATTCGACCCCGAACTCCTCGAACTCCCAACCCTGCCTCTACCTACGATGAGTTTGTCTATCCGACCTTCCTTTCCATACTTAGTCGAGTCTTCAAAGTTTCGCAGGTTCACGCGTTCCCGGATTCAGAAAAGTTTTAAAGCATTTTTTTTCTCCCCTCCATCCCACCACCTTCTTCCCTTCCCAATGCACATTAATTATGCTTTTAAAAGTGACAATCAACTAGACAGGTTTGAAAATATTGGCTTTAATAAGCGGAAATCTCGAGGACATCTCCCATTAAAATGCATAAATAGGCAAATATTATGGGATCTAATAAAAAAAATTGCTTGCATTTCGAATTTGCATTTTTTTTTTTTGGCTATCTTAGTATTCTAAGGGCATCATCATATTATCAGTGAAATACTATACTACCACACTTCCATCCATGAGCATGTCATCCATAGATGTCTTGACGTCATGTCCCTATTTAATAATGTGCATATGTTACAGGTTGTCATATTTGAGAATCTGCTCGGATATGGGAATGTTATTACGTGTTATTAGTCTCTATTCAACGCACATATTCGAAAAGATTGGCATTTTGAATTTGAAAAAAAAATATTGGCTATTTTAGTTTTTTAAAGGCATCATCATAGTAACAATGCAATATTGTACTACCACGCTGCCATCCACAGAGGTCTTGACATCATGTCCCTCTTTAATATTGTGCATATGCTATAGGTTGTCATATTTGAGAATCTGCTCATATATGGGAACATCATTACGTGCTATTAGTCACTATTCAACGCACATATTCTAAAATATTGGCATTAATAAGCGAAAATATCGAGGGCATATGCCATTAAGATGAATTAAACCAAAATCTATGGACGATTATACTATCATCCTCCAGTGTTGATTTTAAATACTTATTCCCATTTCTCTCTATCATCAAAGAGTTGGGCTTTAGGGTGCCTTTGTTCTAATGTTCCTGGTCATGGACATGTAAGACAACTTAGGGATGCCATAGAGGTCCAATTGAAACATGAGAGAATGGATTTGAGATTCACATCCTTCAAGGATGTTAATTAATCACAAAATTAATATTGTTTGTGCCAATGGAATTGAGTCGTCGCCCACTATGTCAATTGCATTAACACTGCAATGTCAGATAATAGATGTCTGACATGTACCTAATGTCAAGGTCATTATCGCACATGACACCCAACGTCCAAATATTTATGGACTCAAAGCAACATTGTAGATTTCGTGGGAAAACAACACTAAAGACGATGTTCTTTACAGGTTTGACAATCTTGCATTTTAAGTGCTTTGACAATGGTAGCCCTGCTTATTCACTGCATTGTCGCACTGCAGTTAGTAGCACTGTTCCCATCGCCACCACCAATGTCAATGTCCGAAGCCGAAGCTATCTGGAGCCCGGGGTGACCGCCTATGTGGGTGCCTGGAGGTGAACCTACCTGGAGCCTGGGATCACGACTTCTTACACTTGACATTAGTATTAGTAGTGATTGAAAGTTGATTGTACGTTGAGTTTGTTACTGCATATAAAGGTCGCTCAACACTATTTTACATAGAAACTGGTTGTCTGTCAATTATGTTACAACTTTGGCATAAAACGTTCAATAATTTTAGAATGTTGATTCAAACACGCATACAGTTTCTCATGTTCGTTGGTATCCAATTTTATAGTTTCCTTCTGAGTGTATTCGGGCATGGAGTAATATTTGGCATCACTTCCGAACATTCCAAACCTTTTTGTGGGCCGCCATGTCTTCCACCCCTACAACGAAAGATATATTCTGATGCGATCTGCAACATTTGATACACTTGCTAGACCTGTGCGGCTGGAAGAAGCTATGTACTTCAACAGAGGGAAATTTTGCAGCTAGCTTGGACATCACTTCTAATTTACCGTAATAAAACAAATAATTTCAACATACAAATCTTCAGGTAGGCTTTTCAACCAAACATGTATCGAATACAGGGAGAATAATAGTCACAACATACTTGATTTTTTTTTGTCTCAGCTTTTGTTGCCTAACATGATTTGTTTCCCCCAAAGATGACGACACATAAAATGACTCCCTCGACTTTGAATTGGGCCCGAATTGCATTTCTAAGTTGTCTTTGATGTCAATGGTCAGGAAAATTACAAGGAAGGAACCTTAAACCCCAAGTTTTCGACGACGAAGGGAAATTAACACTTAACAAAGAATGGAATGTTGAATAACCAACCAATGCAGGCATGCCATATCTAGAAGAGACAAGCTATTCAAAAAGTTGGGATAGATCTAGTTTGCAACACCAATGAAGTCCAAGACCCAAAATTTATATTCAACTCATTGTTTTTTACGAACCAAGCATTTGATCATCAAGAAAATTGTCCACAAGCTTCAGTATTGTACATATTTTTTTTGGTTAGCGGAAGGCCAAATCACAGTCATTGTGGAAAATAATATCAGCTGTATTTTGTAACCCATCTTATTTGAATATAGAATGTTTGCAATTTTTTTAATGGTGTTTTCCAATATCTGGTATTGCTTTTCATTTTATTTAGTACCTTTTTTTTCTGTGTCGTTAAACATGAACGACAAGATTTTCTTTCTGTTGCCCAGTACTTCAATTTAAATAAAGGATACTTTGTTCGTTCCTTACATTTTACATGGAAGAATAATTTGTCATAGGCCATACTTATGTGGTGCTCGCCCTATACTTAAATAAAAAAATTGGAGGACCCGACCTACTTTCATTCTTCGGGTCCCATAACTAGAATGAATTAATGACTATTAGAACAAGGCAACTCAAGTGTTGACATCATGTTCTTGTTCAATATCTTGCATATATTGCAACTTCTTCTATTTGATAATATCCATGCATATACAAAAAAAATGTTGCGTCATGTATATATATATTTTCTTTCTATTGCTTATTGTTTTCAACGATTTTGCGAATCAAACAACATCCTGCAAATTGGAAGATGATTTACATTTGAACCAGAAATAACATAATAATATATACTAATATGAAAACTATTGGAATAAATGTAAAAAATTTCTTTTGGCCAAAACTTAGCCAATTATTTGGCCATTGTGTCCGGGTTTGTGGTATCCAACACCTATGTCCCCTGTTCCATCATATACATCTTGCAGCCAAAGAACTTCCGTGATCTGCAATAATAAATGAACAATAGATTTTCTTCTGTGAGATACTTAGCCCTTTTCCCCTTTTCTTCTTCCCATTTATTATCTCTTTCTGGTTATATACTTAGTCACCTTTCTATGATCGCGGGTTCCAGGGTTGGTGGGCTAACATATATTCATCTCCATCTATATCCTCACATGACAAATCCAACCAACAAATGTTCCTTTCCATACTTAGCCAATTTTATGGCCGTAGTTGCCCAGTTGGCGCTTTCGAACTCTGCTGCATCTTGTACCATTATATACATCTTGCACTCAAAACTTTCATGATTTCAACGAAATTTGTGAATCGAACAACATCTTGCAAATTGGGAGATGATTTACATTTGAACCAGAAATAATCTATTAATATATATTAATATGAATATTATTGGAATAAATATAAAAAAATTATCTTCGCTAATACTTAGCCAATTATCTGGCTACCAGGTACCGGTTTTGCGGTATCCAACACTTATGTCCCCTATTCTGTCATATACATCTTGCAGCCAAAGAACTTATGTGATCTTCAATTTATTATTTTACTAATGAGAACTCTCCAGGAGTTCGAAAAGATTGGCATTAATAAACGAAAAGTAGATTTTCTACTATGAGATACTTAGCCATTTTCCCCTTTTCTTCTCCCGGTCCATTATCACTTTCTGGTTATATACTTAGTCGCCTTTCTATGATAGTGGGTTCCAGGGTTGGCGGGATGACATATATTCATCCCCATCTATATCCTCACATGATGAATCTGACTGACCGTTGTTCCTTTCCATACTTGGCCAATTTTATGGCCACCGTTTCCAGGTTGGCGCCTACGAACTCGACTGCTTCTTCTTCCATGATATACATCTTGCACTCAAAACTTCTGTGATCTACAATTCCACTGCAGACTCCTCAAACTCACAAGCTTCACTCTATGAGGGTTCACAAATGTCTCAAAGTATCTGTCCCTGCCTTCCATCCCCACTAACTTGGCATCCTTCCTAATATACATTAACTATGATATTACTGGTGACAACTGAACACACAGGTATGAAAGAATTGGCACCCGCACCTCCGCCATATACAAATTGATTACCGGACTCCGACATCGTCCCATCTTCCGTGTTACACATTATGCATTCAAATGTTCCGAGCTATACAATTTGACTGTCGGGGCCTCACCTCTTCTGGGGAGACCTTGTCACCCTATTTTGGATCCTCGCGTTGGTGGGTTCACGAAATCTCCAACCTCGAAATTCTATTTCGAATCTTCTGCAACTTGCAAACAGTGCCCGGAGTTCCACGATATACAGTTTATCCGCTGGAAAGCCTCGTCACGAGCCCATCCGTCCACCGTTTTTTTCCTTTTTATCGCTTATGGATTTCAATGAAATTTGTGAACCGAACAGGATCCTGCAAATTGGAAGATGATTTACAATTGGACCATAAATAATCTATTGATATATATATTAATATGAATACTATTGGAATAAATATAAACACTTTCTCTTTTAATTTTTTCTCTTTTCTCCCCGTCTATTATCCCTTTGTGGTTCTATATTTGGTCGCATCTATGTGATCATGACCTCCTGGATTCGCAAATTGGCATCTCTTTATCTATATCTTGACACCATGATCCCGACATACAGTGGTCCCTTTCAATACTTATCCAATTATCTGTTCATCGGGTCTCGAGTTTGTGATATCCAACACTTATGTCCCATGTTCTATCACATACATCTTGCACCCAAAGAACTTCCGCGATCTGCAATTTATGCTTTTACTAGTAAGAACTCACCAGGGGTTCGAAAATATTGGCATTAATAAACGAACAATAGATGTTCTTATGTGAGATACTTAGTCCTTTTCCCCTTTTCTTCTTCCCGTGTATTATCTCTTTCTAGTTATATACTTAGTCGCCTTTCTATGCTCGCGGGTTCCAGCATTGGTGGGCTGGCATATCTTCATCTCCATCTATATCCTCACATGACGAATTCGACTGACTGCTCTTTCTTTCCATACTTAGCCAATTTTATGGCCGTGGTTGCCAGGTTGGCGCTTTCCAACTATGTTGCTTCTTGTTCCGTGATATACATCTTGCACTCAAAACTTCCGTGATCTATAATTCCACCACGGACTCCTTAGCCCTTTTTCCCTTTTCTTCTTCCTGTGTATTATCGCTTTCTGGTTATATACTTAGTAGCCTTTCTATGACCGCATGTTCCTTTGACATGATGAATTTGACCGACCGTTGTTATATATCTTCACATGATGAATTTGACCGACCGTTGTTCCTTTCCATACTTAGCCAATTTTATGGCCGCGGTTGTCAAGTTGGTGCTTTTGAATTCTACTACTTCTTGTTCCATGATATACATCTTGCACTCAAAACTTCCGTGATCTATAATTCCACCGCAGACTCCTTAGCCCTTTTTCCCTTTTCTTCTTCTCGTGTATTATCGCTTTCTGGTTATATACTTAGTCGTCTTTCTACGACCGCGGGTTCCAGCGTTGGCGGGCTGACATATCTTCATCTCCATCTATATCTTAACATGACAAATCCAACCGACCGCTGTTCCTTTCCATACTTAGCCAATTTTATGGCCGCGGTTGCCGGGTTGGCGGGTTCAAACTCTTCTTCTTCTTGTTCCGTGATATCCATCTTGCACTCAAAACTTCCATGATATACAATTCCACCGTGGACTCCTCGAACTCGCAAGCTTCACTCTACCATGATTCACAAATGTTTCAAAGTATCTGTCGCTGCCTTCCATCCCCACTAACTTCCCATCCTTCCTAATATACATTAATTATGCTCTTACTAGTGAGAACTGAACACACTGGTACGAAACAATTAGTACCCGGTCCTCCGCTATATACAAATTGACTATCGAATTCCGACATCGTCCCCTCTTCCGTGTTACAGATTATGCATTCAAATGTTCTGAGTGATACAATTTGACCGTCGGGGCCTCACATCTTCTGGGGGGCATTGTCACCCTATTTTGGATCCTACTATTGGTGGGTTCACAAAATCTTCAATTCCTGGTCACTGTTTCATGTTCCGGCCATCCTCGTACTTCTTTCCAAATATGCAACACCAAAGGTTTAATACTAAAACGCCATCATGCAACAACCGTAAAGATCGTCATTAATAAGTAGAAGTCTCGAGGACTAACCATCCCTACAAAACTTGTCTAGAAACATGCAAAGAAGATCTTGCCAGCCAATGGAAAAGCTATTACAAATTTCAATGTATTAGCGAAAACAAGTCTGGCCCAACATTTCCGTATTCCATACTTGGACACTTTTTTGATTGTAGGTTCCTGGATTGACAGCCTCAAAATTGTGTTTGGAACCTTCCGCAACTTGCAAACAGTGTCCGGAGTTCCGCGATATATAATTAGTCCATTGGAATGCCCCGTCATGAGCCCAATCGTCCATCGTTCCTTTCAATACTTAGCCCCAAGTTGGATGTATATCCATGACATTGTACATTTACTATGTATCGATCTGCCCTTCCATTTTTTCGATTGCGGGTTCTCAGACTGGCGACCTCAGGATTATGTTTCCAACGTTCCATGACTAGTAAACAGTACCTGGAGTTCTGCGATATACAATTTGTCCCCAAGAATGCATCATCATGCCCTCTTCCATGTTACACATTCTGCGGTCAACACTCCCGAGAGATACAATTGATCCTCGGGCCCTCACCTCTGTTGGTTGTATCTTGTAGCCCTATTTCGAAGCGTTACCAACCGCTTTCGATAATTAGCCATTCCTTACTTGTTGTTCCTTGGCCCCGCCACCTTCCTATTTCTCTTTGGAAATTTCATTGACAAGCTTTAATGCTAGCACTTCGTTGTGCATGAACCTTAAACATGTCATTTTTTCCATATACAAATTGACTGCCGGAATCCCATATCATCCCCTTTTCCTTGGTACACATTTTTCATTCAAGTTCCGAGACATACAATTTGACCCTCGGGAAGTCACGTCTCCTGGGGAGCCATTGTCACCCTAATTCTGAAGCCTGTTCGACGACTTTCCATACTTGCCCATTTTATGGAATCTTTTTCGTGGTTCCTCGGGTTGGCGGGTTCAGGAAATGTCCAATTCTTAGGCACTGTTTACTGTGTCCGAACAAGGTTTAATGCTACTAGTTCATCATGCAACAACCGTACATACCGCCATTAAAAAGAAAAAGCATCGACGAGACAGTGAAATTTAATTAAAGCTCGACTCCTCGAATTTAAATAAATTTATCTTCTCTTATTTTCTCTTTTCTACCCAAAGACATGCAGAAACGATCTTGCCACACAATGCAATATATATTACAAGTTTCAATATATTAGCGAAAACGAATTCTCTATTCCATACTTGAGCCCAACGATTTCTCTATTCCATACTTGAGCCACTTTTTTGATTGCGGGTTCCGAGATAAGTGGGCTCACGTTTGTACCTCCATTGTTCTGTGTCCTGCAAACATTACCCAGACTTCCGCGATATACAAATTGACATCTGGCCTGTCCTGTCATACCCTCTTCGGTGTCATGCATATTGCACTCAAAAGCTTCTGAGACATACAATTTGACCCTCATTCCCTCGCCTCCAACAGTTGTACCTTGAAACCCTATTTTGAAACCCGCCAGACCGCTTTCGATAATTAGACACTCCTTAATTGCTCTTTCCACGACCTTCGTACTTCTTTCTTAATATGCAATTAGTAACCTTTCATGCTAATAGCTCACCATGCAGGAACCATCAACATTGCCATTAATGAGCGAAACGCTCGACGAGATCTCCCATTAATACACATTAAACCAAGATATGCAGAGATTTATATTGTCCCTTTCGATTGTTCATTTCAAACACGGGTCATCGCGTTTTCCCATTCAAGAAATCTCCAATGCTTAATCGCTCATTGTCGTATCCGCCATGTTTGCACTTCTATGTGTGCGATTACTAGTCTTTAATGTTAACAACACATCATGCAACAACCGCCGAAATTGTCATTAATGAGAGAAAGTCTCGAGGAGATCTTTGTTTCACACGCATTGGACCAAGATTTGCACAACATTATATTTTCCCTTCCAACTCTTCATTTCAATCATCGTCTGGAGTAAACAAACGTTCTTGTAAACTTATGGCAGCAGGTCGGCAACAATTTCGTGGATATACAGTGAATATCTTTGGACGTCAGGACCAAAACTTTGAGTGGTCCATGGAATACTCTTACTATTCATCCTGTTCGCCCAGAACAAAGTGTTTTGGACCTCTAGAATCGCTCGTGCAGGCTGCGTCCTTGAGGTTTTTGACTGTAAGGAGGTGGTCTCTTGGTGCGCTGAAAAATATATTTCAAGCCAAATAATTATTCCACTGCGCGACCATTCTCCTGTTTCTTTGTCACCTCGGGTCTTTCGCAAGATGTTAAAATTGTCGGAGCCAACATTGACTTTCAGAGGACAAGACTGCAAGCAGTTCCTAGAAAAACATGATAATGGGTTGGACATCTTAGCCGAGTTCCTTGAAGACCCGAAAACAGTTCCTGAAGATACCACAAAGTTGCAGGTAAGTTCCTTTAGAAATCCATTATGGGAAATTGCTTGGTTGCTTACAAGAATCCACGACAAGCATTTCCTGTATAGTTATTTGTATTTTGTACTTCATAGTCAAGGAACAATTTATTTTTGATTGGGGGAAGCTAATTTCCATTGAAATCTGTTCCCAGCTGTCATGATTCAAAGAATCGATTTTTTTTATATGTCATCCTACTTGATTTTTGCAATCGTGAATTGTTGTCCGTTTCCAAAGTTGTCTCTTTCCAAGAAAATAAACTGTGGATTCGACCCAGTAACATTATGGTACCAGGCCCTATGGAGGCACAAGGCCTCCCATTGTTTTTATGAAGTTTTTAATGACTTTGTCTCAGTTTTCAAAGATTTGTTGTTAGGGAATGATGCTCCACGGATTTTTGGCCAAGCAACCAAGTTTTTGAATAGGAAGGGGACACTTGAACAAAAGAAAAATCGCATTGTACTAATGGTCTTTGGCTCTAAGGAAAATCCTGTTTTCCTTCCATGCCACATCACAGACAAGATGTTTGTTACAAAAATAGCAAGGCAATACAACCACTGGTTGCATTTTTTCCATGACAAGAAAAAAAAATAGTTCATTCCTCTGCCCTATAAAGTTGGGGACTTCATGTGCAGAAACGTCAACAAGATTGACGAATTCGCAGGCAATTTCAGAAAATTGAACCTAACATATTGTGAAAGGCTAAAAGGGTTCGACCCTAATGAGATTTTTCGAGAACATTTACTAGCAGTTGTCTTTAGCAACTCTTTTATCCATAGACGCCTGACTGAAGACAAACACAATGACGACAACAATCCTGCTTCTGGCGATTGCGATGTAGAGACATTGCAAAGCACGACTGAATTGTACAGACAACAGGGAAAAGTATTCGGTGAGAAGAGTGTCCAGTCCTCCGCTAGCACTCCCAAGAGCAGGACATCATAGAGCATCGCTTCAACGACCCACCCCAGTGAGAAAGCAACCTAGAAATCTTCAAACAGAGGAGGAGATACGAACCCTTGCACAAAAATTGATAGTTCTCACAAAGTTCCCCTGACGAAGAAGAGAAAAAACAGTGTAGGATAGGTAGATGAACCCGAAATTGAAAGTGAACAGATGCAACTTGAAATTGAAACTAAGAACATGCACAAAGTTGGCCCGTCCGTAGACATGATGCACCATAGTTCTGCAATGGAAATAGCTAAGACCAACATTTTTGACGAAGATGAATCCTTCGTATTCCAGAGCGTTGTTTTTAATAGCCAATCTAAAAATATGGTCATTGAAAAGAGAGATGTAACAAATAAGAAAGACAGATCTCGTACATAGATTAACTTTAGGAAAATGCGGCCGTACCAAATCTCCCTATTTCACAGCGTAACTGGTGATGCTCTTGATGATTCCATTGTAGGAATTGAAGCGAAGAATGCCAAACTGAAAGACCGCGTCAAGGAATTTGAGGAGGCTTTCATTGCTACCCTAGAGTTTGCCAGTGCTTTAGCAAAAACCGTGCCTGCTACGCTTGCAGCCAAGTTAAAAGTATCCTCCAGCCTCCTCGCATCGTGTAGAACCCTTGTAGAGAATAACATCAAGAAAAAAATGCAGCTAGTTATTGAAGCTTGGGAAACGTTACAAAATATAGCTTCCTTTTGAAAGAGGGCAAATGATTTGCACGAACATTTGCAGACGAATATAAAAAATGATCAACATTTCTATGAACAAATGATGACCCGTTTTGCCAACCATGCCATCAACAACTCGGATCTGAAAAGAAGACAAGAGGATCTCCCCTCACCAAAGCGGATCAAAAAATTAAAAGCATGTTGGCAAAAGAAAGTTAAGAATCTGCAGCTCATTGTCGAATCATGTGAACAAGCCATATCAGAAAAAGAAGAAATATTCAGAAACATGACCCAAATAGACTTAGCCGGAAGTACCAACAAGGTTCAAGATCCAAACTTAGTCCTCAAATCCTTGTCAATGACCAAAGAAGCCTTCGATGAACAACTTGATATTTTAAAGGGGTTGTCTTTAGAAAAAAATTACGGGATCCTTGAATATTGTGTAGATGAGCTCGAGAACTGGGTACTGGACTATGCAGCACACAATGAAGAAATTGAACAGGCTGTGCATAGTATTTCTGTGGATATAAGGAAATTAGAAAACAAGCTTTTCGACATAGAAATCCAGGATGAAATCAATGTGGCCGCCATGAGAAACTACATTGAATAATGGTTCCAACAGAGAATAGACAACCTCGTCGAGGAAGGACAACAACCGGTTGGCATGATTCCAACGACCGTGGACAACAACACCAAAAACGCATCGGCTTCATAGTAAGTCTATACTGATGTCATCTTGTTTTCTTTATCATCCAGTTATTCTACCTCTTTAAATATAAATCTCTATCCAAAGGCTCATAACCTCCAATTTCTTCTTTTCAGGTCTTCCTCTCTACAGTCACGCAGTTCTTCTTTCTACAATTCTAATTCTTGTACTTATTTCTTTTTATGGTCCGCGGGAGCCCCAATCCCAAATGCATTTAAATTTTCAGACATATGGAACAAATTCCAAAAATATGTAAGACATTATTAATTTTTGATAAATTTCCAAAAAAACTATGTTTGTTATATTTGAATGTTTAATGTGTATTTTATATGGAACAGATTCAGATATATGTAACAAACAATATTAATTTTGATAAATTTCAAAAAAACTATGGTGGATATATTTAAATGTTTACTATGTGTGTTTAGTAATCCTTTTTTCATATTTGATAAATTTCAAAGAAAACTATATTGGATCTATTATATTTGTCATCCTGTACAGGGATACCACATATACTTCAACTTGAGTTTATTCATATTCCAAGAGTTTATTCATATTCCAACCTGGCAGAGAGACTAGGCTGCCATGCACCAGTGGTTATAATAATATTCAACTTGTAATAGAATTTAATGATGACTAACCATAAAAGTCTTTAATACTCTGCATGCTTGGGTGTGGGTTGTTACAGCATACACCCAAAATCCAATCATTAAATGCTAGGCGATCGGATAGTACCCATTGCTCCCAAATTTGATAGGTTTCTTAGACCTGGCCCCATGTCGTGGGCTCTTCTCTTCCTACGAGAAATAATCACGTGTCGGAGGTACTATTAATATTTCAATGGCAGACAGCAGCGTAACTATTTGATTTTAGGGTTTCGTGTCACAATGGCATTCTCTTTTCCCATGTACAACAACACTCTAATCAATGAAACATATATATCCTTTTGTCGTTACCAAATCACCTTTTGTCCTTACCAAATCACCTACCAACAAATGACGAATTCAATTAATCGAACATACATTATTAAATTAATAACAAAGGTAATTTAACAAATAAAAAAACATATATTCTTTTCACACAGGTAAATTAACTAATAAAAAAACATATATTATTTTCCGTCAGTAGCACTAAATTGTTAATCAAGATAGCAGATATTAACCAATCGATGGAACTTAGTAAGTCAATATACTTAAATTAATCAATCAACGTAACAAACAAAAGCAAGTTAATATTCTTAAATTAATTAATAAAATAAGCACAATATAGATATAAGAAATTATTAGAATAATAAAAAACAATCTAGTTTTACCCCTCTTTTAATACAATGCTTCTACCTTCTTTTACATATTTAATGTTTTTTTAATAAAATGTAATACAATATTTAAAAATCTCTTTTAATACATTAAAAAAAAATCTAAGAGGTTAAACCTATACAATTATATAGGTTAATAAATTAAATAGTGTCTTAAGAAAGTATTCGATTTCATTATAAGAAACTTCCACTACATTAACAAATACTCAACTTTTATTATAAATATGCACTTACATTACAAGAAAGTTTCCAATTTTATTATAAGATTCCCTTATATTTTATCTTTTCTATATTTAATGATTTAAAAATACAACTTTTCTTTGTGGTCATATGTGGACTAATGTTTATATATGGTTCTTATAATTATAAATGATTTAACCTCACGGAATGTCAAAATTAACCATAGGGATTTTAAACTAATTTAACTTTCATTAGTGTTTAACTATTCACGTGTAGGGAGATGGGTTCCAAGAGATTTTTGAATCATTAAACATTATATTTTGAGATGTGAAATATAATCTTGAAAAGAACATAGATAAACGAGCATAATTAACTAATAAACGTGCATTAATGTAATATAGGTGTGGGAAGCAATATCGAGACATTTCATTATAAATAATCCTTCTTGTAACATGTATAAAGAATAACCAATCCATAGGGAGCATTATGTGGCTCCTCATCTCTTATGAATATAATGCATTTAGTCTTTTTAATACACTAATTAATATGATCTAAGAGGTTAAACCTTGTTTATATTTATATGTACAAATGACTCTTATCAAGTTTATAGGTTTATTCGATGAAAGAGTCCAATTAGATATTTTTCATTGAAATGGAAAATCAATGAAAGGATCGAAGTACACATTTTCATTGAAATGGAAAACCTACCATATACAAGGTAAGATATTTTTTTAATGCTTTAATGTAAAGTAATTTAAATTAATGAATGCAATGCAAATGGGTTGGATGGAGAGAATGAAATGCAATAAATGTAAGATGTAAAATGCAAGTACATTGGGTTAAGGAATTAGGGTTTTGGACTAATCCAGGTCATTGGGTTAGGGTTTCGGATGTCGTTGGCTCCTATATGTATTTTGTATTTGTAAACATTGTAACACAATGAATGAATATATAATATGTTGGTTTTCCAGGGGAAAAATCTCTGTGTAATATTTGTATTTGCCATTGTATCTTTTCTGAATATCTGTTTATAGTAGATATTGTACAAGGTTAGAATTTATAAAGCCTTGATAGTGAAATTGATAATAGTAAGAATTGTTCCATTTATTTTTATTATAAAAAATGAACTTGAATCAAATCCTACCAACTTCATCCTAAAGGGGAATGATGAGATTGCTAAGAACATTTTCATGTCACACTACCAATTAGTAACTAGGATGATATAAAACATACACAGGCATATGACAATAAGAAGAATAGTCCACCAACTAAAGCATATACATAATTAGAGATTTTGAGCAATCAAGAAGAGTCTCCAAGAACCAAGTAACCCCTCTATTTCATATTAGGTGATAGCAAGGATAATATAACACAAGAAGAGTAATAAAGGCTATAATGTACACACCTAGAAGCACCAAGAGAACTAAGCAAGGAGAGATGAGTCTTGAGATCAAACACAGGTCTATAAAAGTCTTGTGACACTAGCTAAGAACGATATCTTTATTAACATGTGAAGATTAATTAAAATGCCAAAAGGAGAACCCCATAATACATATTTCTTCTTGTAAGGTCTTCTTGATCAGAAAGTGATCCGGATTTATGAGCAGAACGAAATGAAAAAAAACAGATTTATAATATTAACACAGAGACACAATGAATAATAACAGAGATACAAAAAAACTTTACTTCTATTAAATAAGAAAAATGTTGAAACTGTAAAATGAAGACTGAAAACAAGCTTGCTAGAATGATGGCAACTTATCTCTGAGAAGAGATGTGATGGCTACGCTCATTTGCAAGAAGATGAGTACAATGAGGATCTGAAGGCCTTTTTACAATAAACATGAATGCCAAAACCCTAGACGTCCAAAAACCTAACCCTAGGAGATGAAGCACCAAAAGTCACGTGGGCCCCGTTGGGGTAAGTTAGTACATCAACTTCC
>SNQJ01S0133059.1:36864-48034 GCA_010110895.2 Picea sitchensis | reverse complement strand
GGAAGCTTCTATTAGGTCTTCTTACATCCGCCTTATTCTATTTTATTGAAAGGCCTTATTAATATTGACCTTTATTACATCTGAATACATTGATCTACCTATGTGCGGGTTAGGACCTTAACAGTGTTCAGCTTCTCAACTTTGTTTCTTTTAGTTTATCTTACTACAATTCAATTAGTGTTGCTTTCATAATCTAGCATAGACTGTGCACAATTATCTTGCAATAATAAAACTTCCCTAGGTTTGACAATTTATATTGAACACTTTGACTGTCTATTTATTCAGACAATTAAAGTGCCCAAGATTTTGGTGTTGTTAGCGGGGAAGATAATAATAGATTCTTGTAAGCACATTAGTTTTCTTTTCTTAGGAATGAATAGTCTGTATGAATCGAGGAACGCGAGGACATATCCCCAAAAACACTAACCCTACAGGTACCAGAGGACGTGATGGAAGGAATCCTACACTAGGAAGGAAAACCTTTGTTGATGAGATTATAGAGAGAGAAGATTCTTCTTCAAGATCTATCTTTCGCACTTCAAATCCTCCAAGAAGACATATTCCTTAGTCATCAGAACTACCCCATATTTAAACATCATTTTCATCAAGGGTTGAAGCTGAAGCTGAAGTCAAAGCTGAAGATTTGTCACCAACAAATCAACAAGTAACACTGGAGAATATTGAATATCAGGGAAGTATCGCTCGGAATAGGGAAAATCCAGAAGAATAGGTTTATCATATCAACGGACAGATAGTCACTAAAGAAGAGTGGGACTATTTCCATATTGAGTGGCAAGAAAGAGAACATATGGAAAATCAAGGGGATAATGAAGAAGAGTTCCATCATGAGGATCCACCAAACAACAAAGATCAGACAAATAATGAAAATACTATCTCTACCCTGTTCTTTCCTATTTCTGATGTTCCTACATGAGGGATGGCTCCTATTAAAAACATACCTCTCTTAGCTCTGCCAAATTTTCATGGATTGTCTACTTAGGATCCAGATGAGTTTTTGTTTGAATTTGATATTTTGTGTAGAAGCTATGACTACACTACCATTGCGCAGAAGCTTAAACTATTTCCAGCTACATTGAAGGGAAATGCGCTAAGATGGTTCATGAGCCTTGGAGGAGAGAATATTTCAACATGGGTACAAATGAGGCAGCTTTTTCTGAACAAGTACCAAGTCTACTGTTGAACAAGGGAACGAAGAGAGGAACTGTTCAAGATGTTTCAAAAGGAGGACAAGACCCTTGAATATTTTGTGGAGCGACTCCGGTATAATCTACAAAGGTCTGGACATCCGAATGTGAGTAAGGACATTCTAAAAACTATTTTGCTAAAAGGAGTTAGAGATGATTGTTTAGATGTGTTGAATATTCTTGGCAAAGGAGACATATCTAAGGAATCCTATGAAGACATTGTAGATATTTGTAAAAGATGTTCTCGAGGATCTACAAGGAATAAGTCAGCTACCAAGGATACCACTTTTTCAAGGGTACAGAAATCAGCCAATGGAGGAGTAACAAGAGAAAAAATAGGTAATCTGTTAGAAAATTTCAAAACAGAGATGATTAACTCTTTTGCTTCACAAATGGACACTCTACAGGTCAAATAGAAACAAGCGGAATCGGAGCAGGCATTGTGCATTTTCTGTCTGAAATGCAAAAATAAACATCCACCAAGGGAGTGCCCACTTAACAGTGTCCAGGTATGCCTTATTTGTGAATTACATCATGTTATTGACCAATGTCCCTCTTTACCAGGTGTAAAATCATCAATGAAGGCAACTAATGAATAAGAAGAGGTTGTCTATCTAATAACACAGATAAGACAATGGCAGCCACGAAGTCAAGGTATGAACTCTCAATTCTCTCCTGCAGCACTTAATTATTGGAACAATCAACTTCCATACGGCCAGATGAATGCCCCCCCTCCAAATATGATGCCCCCTTCTTATCAGGATCCCAATGCATGGTTACCTATGCCCCAACAACTAAATCACCATGGGAAATGGAACCCATATTGGAGAGGCCCTCAACAACAACTTAGTTATCAAAATCATCACTAACCGAACCCCTATCAACAACAGTTCCAACCCCAGTACCAGCAGCAACAGCTGCAGTTACCTCCCAATGCCCCATAGAACAATCCTCCCTTATGACCTCAGATGCCTATGAAAACTAACCCAAATCCAAATAATAAGTTCGTTCAAAACATTGATATACACAATGTGCCAACTCTGTCTATTACTCCTATGCCTTGTGATGAGATAAAATTAAGATCAGGGAGAATAGTTGAGCCAATAATTGAAGATGCTCCATCTTCAGAATCAGACAAAGAATCAGGGGAAAAAACATTTTCTGATACAGAAGAAATTGACCAACCTATTATAGAATTAGCAAACCCCCCCATTCCCTGAAAAACTGGAAATTACCAAAACTGTGGAATTACCATCCTTCAATCTCTTAGGAGAATTGCAAAATATGCATGTTAACATTCCATTATTGCAAGCAATTAGAGATGTCCCTAATTATGCCAAGACTGTGAGAGATCTCTGTATCAAAAGACCTGGAAGAAAACCTAGGGACCCCCTCATAGTGCATGTAGTGGGGGATTTTTTTGAACTGATGTTAGGAAAAAACCCACCTATTAAATATGGCGACCAAGGAAACCCTACAGTCACTGTCAAAATTGGACAGACATCTATCCCCCATGTGTTAGTTGACTTAGGAGCAGCAATTAACATTATTCCAATAGAAACTACAGAATTGTTGCCACTCAGAACGCAAGTCCAACCTACTCCTATTGTTTTAGAATTAGTTGATCGTTCTACCATCATACCAGAAGGAGTAATCAATGATCTAGTTATTTCAGTTGATTCATGGGAGTATCCTTCTGATTTTTTCATATTGCAACCCAAAACCCATCTGGTGGGGCACCCTCTAATTCTAGGAAGACCATGGTTAGCTACAGCTAATGCTTTCATTGGTTGTCGATCTTGTTCCATGACCATCTCTGATGGTTATGACACAAAAAAACTTACCCTGTATCCTCATGCTTCACGCAGTGTGGAACCTGAAAATTCTTTATGGATGGACATTGAGGATGAAAGCGTTATGCCTATGTTAACCATAGTAAAATCCCTGAGTTTCAAAGACGAGACAGAGGATGAGCTAATCAATTTCTTTATCTGTGACCCCTCTATTGTTACACAGCACACGCACCACCTATTGAGTAGAATCTTCGACCCTATTGCCCAGGAATGAACAAGCCCAAAAATGTTCTCTGAAACTATTATAAATCAAGTTAATTCAATTGTAACAACAAACGTTGAGGCAGCAATTACTAAAACAACTGAATTATTTCCTAAATTCAGTTCTAAGAGTATCATTGTAGAAATCTAACCTAGAAAAACCTTGAACATTAATCCTGATTTATCTCCTGTTGAAACTCGTTGATTGATGAAATTATTGATTGAACATAAGGAAGCATTTGCCTGGGATTATATGGATATGAAAGGAATTTCCTTTGAACTATGCACCCACCATATATACATCAAGGAATAATGTCGACCCATTTTCCAACCCCAAAGAAGGATGAACCCTAATCTTAAAGAGATTGTTAAGGAAGAACTCCAGAAACTTTTAAATGTCGTATTCATCTACCCTATATCAGACAACAAGTGGGTTTCACCATTGGTTATTGTACCTAAAAAGAATGGTAAATGGAGAGTGTGTGTGGACTAAAGAGCCCTGAATAAGTCCACGTAGAAGGATCATTTCCCTCTACCATTTATTGATCAAGTTCTAGACAGCCTAGCTGGGAAAACGTTTTTCTCTTTCCTAGATGGATTTAGTGGCTATAAACAGATAAAAATTGCTCCACAGGACCAAGATAAGACCACCTTTACTATCCCTTGGGGTACATTTGCCTACAAGGTTCTCCCATTTGGCCTGTGTAATGCACCAACCACTTTCTAGAGAGTTGTGATTGGTATTTTCTCTGATATGTTGAATGACTGTATGGAAATATTCATGGATGACTTTACACCTTATGGTACTGATTTCAATGAAGCTTTGTCTAATCTGGAAAAAGTGCTCAAAAGATGTATACAATCTCATCTTTCTCTAAGTACAGAAAAATGTCATATGATGATGAGCAAAGTGTAGTGTTGGGACACTACATTTATTATGCAGGAATTCAGGTGGACCCAACCAAAATCCAAGTAATTTTGGACATTCCAACTCCATCAACTCAGAAAGAGGTAAGAATTTTTTTAGGGCATGTTGGATATTATAGGAGATTCATCAAAAAAAATTCCAAACTTGCCTCTCCCTTGTTTTTCCTATTAACAAAAGATGTTGACTTTCGTTGGACTGACAATTGCAAATTGTCTTTTACAGATCTGAAACAGAAATTGTCCACAGCTCCCATTTTGAGAGGACCCAATTAGGCTCTTCCTTTTCACATTTCTTCAGATGCCTCGAACACTACAATTGGTGCAGTACTAGAGAAACAAGAGGACAAAGAGCCCTACGCTATCTACTATATCAGCAATAACATGGCTCCTACTGAGTTAAATTATACAGTTACTGAAAGAGAATTCTTGGTAGTAGTTTATGCAATCAATAAATTTAGGCATTATGTCACTGGTTACCCTACTTTTATTCATACTTATCATACAGCAATTAAATATTTGATGAATAAACCTATTACTAATGCCCGAGTAACAAGATGGTTGTTACTACTACAAGAATTTGACATCACTATAGTAGATAGACCAGGAAAAGAAAATGTGGTTGTTGATTTTCTCTCAAGATTACATATAAATGATGATAATTCACCTGTAGATGATTCCTTTCTAGATGAACATTTGTTTGCAGTATCTTCTCACTCACCTTGGTATGCAGACATTGCTAATTATTTGGTTGCAGGGAAGGTACCTCCACATCTATCTCCCCGAGAAAGAAGGAAGATTATTCAGAAGAGTGCTCGGTATAGTTGGATAGGAGGATACATTTTCTACACAGGCATGGATCAAGAAATCAGGAGATGTGTGAGGGATGATGAAGTTTATGATATGCTTAAATCTTGCCATGATGGCCCTTCTGGGGGTCATTTTGCTAATAAAATGACTAGGCATAAAATTTTGGGGATGGGTTATTTCTGGCCCACAATATTTCAAGATGCAAGAAAATATGTCCAAGCCTGTGACAGTTGCCAACGCATGGATCAACCAAATCATAGGGATGAGATGCCTCTCCAGCCTCAAATAGTGTTAAAGCCTTTTGAAACATGAGCCATGGATTTTATAGGGCCCATTAACCCACCTTCTAATAAAAAAGTCTATATATTGGTTTGTACAGATTACATGACCAAGTGGGTAGAGGCAAAATCACTCATCAGGGCCTCAGAAGAAGTTGTCTTAGCATTCTTGTTTGAAGATATCTTTTTTAGGTTTGGATTTCCCAGAGAATTAGTAACTGATGGAGGACCCCCTTTCACATCATGTAATTGTGAAGCCCTACTCTGTAAATATCATGTTTTGCATAGAACAACTTCTCCATACCACCCACAAGGTAATGGCCAGGTGGAAAGTACCAAAAAAGTCATAGAAGCTATTCTTACTAAGACAGTGAGGGAACATCATAAGGATTGGTCTGACAGATTGCATGAAGCTCTATGGGCTTATCGAACTACTTGGAGAAACACAACTGGTTTTTCTCCTTATGAACTGGTATATGGAAAGAGCCTTGTTTTTCCAATTGAATTCAAAATTAAAACCCTAAGAACTGCATCAGCAGTCAACCTCGACTTGACTATGGCACAGAAGGCCAAACTACAGCAGCTCAATGAGCTAGATGAGAAGCATTTGGATGCTATTCATCAAACCACAATGATTCAACAGCAAAGAACAAAATGGCATGACCGAGTCATCAAGAAGAAGTTGTTCAAAAAGGGAGATTGGGCTCTATTGTATGATTCGCGCTTTAAATAATTTCAGGGTAAGCTGTGAACACGATGGTTGGGACCTTACGAGGTAGAAACTGTTTTTCCCAATGGGACAGTTAGGTTGATCACTATAGATGGATCCAATACACAGTTACATGCAAATGGTCATCGCCTGCGTCTGTATCAGCGTCCACTGTCCAAGGCAGAATTCAAATCTCGATGTACAGCTAATACAGGTTATCAATTCTTAATAAGAACGGAGCTTTCTCCTTCCCCTTTTGAACCTTATAATTTTTTCTTTCAATAAAACCTTGTATATAAATAAACGCTGCAAATTTGAATTTCTCTATTTTTGTTTAAAATTTTTATGTTTCTTTGCTATGCTAATAAATTCAGCGTAGAAGGGTATTAGGCAGTTTCTTGTGTGCAGATAGACTAATGGAGTAGAACGAAAGGAGTCAAACGATTAGTTTCTGGAAGTTGAAAAACTTCCTAAAAACTAAGTGATTCTGTGTTTGTCCGAGTTACATGTTGTTACACCATTTTTGTCGAGTTACATGTTGTTACACCATTGTTCCACCAAATTGTCCGAGTTACCTACTGCTACACTTAATTCCACCAGTCCGCCAAAAATACATGCTAATACACCCATCGCTGCTACTTCTTTCTGCTATTTTGCATATCACTTCACCCATCTTTCGCATTTCTGTTATTTTTCCGATGATGAAACACTATTGTTTTGTCATTTCCGCTGCTGTCTTTTCCATTCTCTTTGACCAAAAACGCCGCTTCATTATTACGTGATGCCACATCTGCATTTTTTCCAGCTAATCAACCAACGAAGGGACTCCAACTATGCTTCACTTGTCATCTTATCATTTCCCATGTTCCATCGCTATCTCTCATCATTGCAGTCATTCCACGTGGATCAGATGGCGATTGGATAGTGCACTTATTTCGACAAATCAGTTCATGCGGTAAGTTATGAAGTATGTGACTAATCCTACGTGTCAAAGTGATGTAAATGTGGAAGAAATCTTTAATGCTTACCTGACGATTTTCCTAAATTCGTTGAACCATGAGCCAATCTAGTTGAGGGGGAAGAAAATCTACGGCGTCATAAAATCCCATTTTATAATCACCTCTGCCACCTTTTCAACAACTCTTATTTTCGCTGAGACACTGTGTTATTTATGAAATCCTTGTTCGAACTTGTTGTGTCTCTGGTTTAGGTGTTGGTTTCTCCTCCCTTGTGACTGTTTAAGACTCTAAAAACGATGTCATGGGAGGATCAGTTGTGAGGTATGAGCCGAAAAATCTAGATGTGTTGCTGCTACACCCAGATGTTTACCAATTTTTTCTACAGGCTGGATGGATTCCTTATTTCAAGACGTTGTAGAGGTTTAATGAAGCAGAGGTGTTGGAGTTCAGTCAAAATCTCACAGAAGGATATTCAATGGTGAGCGGGGTGAGAATTCCAGTGACAGAGGAAGCCGTAGTTGTTGTGACAGGGTTGCCTAGAATAGGAAAAAGGTGGTTTAGCAGAAAAGCACATCTTCCCAAAGAAAAGCAGGATTTTCTAATGAACGATGAGCGAGTGCAAACCAAGGGCTAAGGTGTTGATGTGAATTCCTTACCAGCACCATGGGGGGAAGTCACAGAATTTATAAAAAGGTACATTACCTGCAAAGGACGATACCAAGTCGTTTATTTTTTTGATTTCATCATACTGTCCCATTTGCGACATCAGAAATTAATAAAAAATCCTTACTATATTCTTCAATATTTTCATAATACGGCTCAATTCGTCAAAAGATCCAAGAATCCCATGAATTGTATTTCTAATCATAGGCTCATAGGGTTGTCAATTCATAGAGGAATGGGACTTCCTCATGACCTCTTACAAGAATTGTTGGTGCCACTTACTATGTCTGCTGTTACAACCAACCCAGACCAGTCAATTCCTGCACCTGTTGTTATAGTTGACCTAGAACAGTCCACTCCTATGCCCTTGACTGCACCAGCAGTTGAAAGCCCCACTGTAATTGCCTGTAAGTCAACTCTGAATACCAAACGCAAAATCAGAAGCACCTATCACACTACTCAGAAATGCCTCGACAGTGTTCAACCAGAACAGATAAACCCTATTGATATAGATGTGATTGAGCCTCACGAGCCTCAGTCCTTGGCTGCAACAGAGGTTGTTAAAGAACTCGATCCTACTCCAAAATATAATAAAAGGGAAACTCTTGCCTCTGTCTCTACTTTACTGAGAAAGAGAACTCGGTCAGAACGGTCTATTGCAGCAGGCGTTCAAAACCCTACTGTCCCTGTTGTTATTGGATAAATCCGTAAGTGCGGACACAAACCGATCTCCCTAGATCCACCTGGATCTAGAACAAAGCAAGACAGAATAATACTCTTTCCCTAGATTTGGACTATTGAATGAACTAGGAGGCAAGAACAAATTACATACCTTATAATCGCTTCCTATGGTCTTTGTTGCTCCTGCTTCGCTCCAGTGCTCTTGTGCAGCCAAGACCAAGACAACACAAACCAACCAAAGTGAAGAAAGCACAATCTATTCAATAGTCAATCTATGTATATGATCAAGGAGTTATACAATAAAGTGGAATCATCTTTATGGGAAAGAGACATATTACTGTATCATATTGATGGAAAGTAAAGATTACAACCTGAGCCTTGATGTTCCAAACTTCCTTTCGATGGCCCTTGGCTCTGACACACACACTTGCTCACTTGCATGAAGAAGATCAACCACCTTTGATAAACTTGCTGGAGTTCTTAGTTGTTGTAGCATCAGTCCTTCACACAATCTTTCTCCAATTCTCTAATGTCTTGCTTAACCTTGTTTGCTTAACCTTTTCCATGAGAATTCACTCAATATATAGGAGAGAATGAATAGGTTACTTGGATAAGAATGATCCCAAAATATCAGGGAATCCAGTACTAGGATAACCATTCGAATGCCATCTCATCCTTCTAGAAGATTCCCTTCTAGAAGCATCGAGAATTCATCTTTTTCCCTTCTTTAGAAAGAGCTCGCACCCTAGCATTTCAACACAGTGTGAACTTCTCACACCCTGGCTTAAGGCAGCCTACGAGAATCATGCATTCTCACAGGCAAATATACTAGCAGCTTGCGAACAGTCCTTAAAAATGTGATCTCTGGAAAGAGATGAAGGTAACTTTTCTCAGAAGAAAGTTCTAATGAAGAGCCTGAGTACACCATCATTAATACATCATCATGATAACCAAAATCATGGGTAACACCTGCCACTGAATTGCCTCGGAGAATAAAATGTCAACCTAGAAAGAAATCTCAAAAAGGTATCGACATAGTTGTTGCGATAGAGTGTCTTGATTTTGCTGATCCTCAGGCACTCCCAGAATTTGACATCACTGATACAAACCTAAGTGAGTGGATAGCTAATTTTATGGAGGTACGTATTCCAGGTTTCACCTTATGCAAGGAATTTCAAGAAACTATTTTATCATTGCAGGCAAAAAGTCAACGAATTGCACCAGAATCATCGTCTCTGCTTGATTATTCTGTGCATCACTCGTCAGGTGACGATGTACAGATATTACCTGACCCCAGCATCCTAGAATTTCCTCCTTGTATGGTTGTTGAAGAACTCCCTCCTTCCCCTAGCCTGATTGTCGAAGAACACCCTCCTTCTCCTAAACCTAAGAGGAAATCTCATGTTTTTGTCTCTACACTACCTAAGAGGAGAACTAGGTCACCAAGGTTTGTTGAAGCTGCAGTAGGATGGACAAATATGGAGAAGGAAGTGCCCATTCTTCGCCCATTATCCTCAGATATTAACAATGAGACTATTACACAAGAACCAGCCTCTTCCCCAAACTTAGATGTTACACAAGAACCAGCTAACTAGGAAGAGATTGTCACACAAGAACCAGTCATGCCAGAAGTAATTGTTACACAAGAACCAGTTACAGCACCTAGAGAGGATAATGATGATGTGTCACTTGCCCAGCTATTTTCTTAGATTGAAAAGAAGATACAGAGTACAGAAAATGCCAAAATCACTGAACTGCAAATGGAGAATGACCATCTCAAGGCAGAATTGGATTCCCTAAAGAAGGAATTGTAGGTTGCTCGACAGAGAGACCCAGCAAAGTCAACTTTGGATGTATTAGCACAGGAAGCCGCTATTGTAAATGAAGATAGAGAGCACATGTGCTATGAATGTGGTAATATTTACTTTCAGGCATGGTATAAAATAGTGCAAGTACCAGTCACTGGTCATGTTGAAGCACCATCCAATCCCTCAGTCAAGACAGAATATGACTTCATTGTTCCACAAGAACCAGTGAAACAGAGGATATCTCAACATATTAGAGTAGTTGTTGGTTTACCAACAGCTTTTACACAAGAACCTCTGTTACACACTCAAACTAATTATGTTCTTACAGACAAAGTAACAAAGACAGATCTTTGAAACAGCAGATGTTGGGGCTACACACAGGATTTTCCCATACTTAGCAATTTGTCTTAGCAATTTACATTGGAGGAATCACTCTCATGATTCAAACTCAGAGTAAGGCTTGAATGTGGTTTGCATGAGGACATGCAATGTCTTCAGTTAGGGGGCATGTTAGGACCTAGAAATGTCCCTTTTTCACTATATCTTTTGCCCATTCAACCTTATCATTTCTATACTAATGCCTGCTATAATGACTACTAAGACCCTTTTTCCCAAGGTATGATTCATTAATCTTGATTTTATATTCTTATTCACTTAACATGTTTGATTGGTATCGTTTCTCATATTTTACCCATAAATGCTCAACTAATAATCGAAATGTGTAGATTAATGAAGAACAGCCAAATCTTGAGGAAGATCGTTGTTTTTACACCAGTTGTCACAATTGTGCGCTAGTTCTGCATGTTGTTACACGACTACAGTAACTATGCTCTAACAATGTACTCAACCCCATCTTTAAACAAACATACTATACTCATGTTTAATCCTTCGAATCTAGATGAAGTTTGTGTACAGGCTACTCATTTGGAAGCAAGAGGAAGGAATGACACTCATGAGGGTAACAAGAATACATTCATCCATGGAGACAAGGGAAAGAAGAAGTTCAAGGGAAGTGGCAGGGAGAATGTTGCTGTGAAGAAAGAGGGAGAAAATTTCACATGTAAACATTGTTCAAAAGA
>SNQJ01S0133059.1:12897-36854 GCA_010110895.2 Picea sitchensis | reverse complement strand
CTTTGTCATCTTCAAAAATTCATTTCTCCTCAACCATGAGGATCCATGTGATGTGCCACATACCACCAGAAACAACATGATGTATACTATCCATCCATGGGTGTTTTATTTGCATGTGCATTTTCCTTCATGTCCAAATACCTTCATCAATATTGCGGTCCAAAACCCATGACTAGGGTTGACATCAATGACAACAACCAATCTTCCAACACTTAGGAAGAGATTGGAAAGCTTTGACGGGTGGATACCTCTCACTCGACGAGACACACTTATTTGTTCCTCGAAATGGTAAAAACATCATAGTCTTAAGGGAGGGAAGGATTTCATCTTATATAGAATGCATCCCATATCCTAATGTGAATTATATCGAGGAGGACCTAGGAGTGTATTTGATATTTGCAGATGAGGACAACACTACCTTGGAACAAATCGACATAGAGGATGGGATGTGGAATATGCACTTTGATGGTTCATGCTCCAATGAAGGAAACATAGTTGGTATTATCTTATACTCTCTTGTGGGTAAAATTCATAACTTTTCCTATAGGTTAGAGTTTGCTTGCACAAACAATGTCACTGAATTTGAAGCGTTACTGCTAGGCATTGAAAATGTATATAATCTAGGTTGTGGTCACCTTACATTTTTTGGGGATTCCGAACTTGTTGTAAACCTTGTACGTAAGATATATTCTCGTAGCAACAAGATAATGAAACGTTGCACCCAAAATTTTTGGGCACTTATCTCGAACTTGCTATCTTTCAACATCACTCATGTTAAAAGGGAATTGAACTCAATGGATGACAGGTTAGCTGTTTTTGTAGCCTCTCCTAATCGACAAATTCTACCACAAAGACCTGATTATACCTTTCAATCTTTGTATTGTCCACACATCCATGACAATGTAGAGTCATGGCAGGTATTCCCTAGTGATGAGAGCATATGTGCTTTAATCCAAAATGAACCTTATAATCCTAAGGAAATTATATCAATGGAAGATAACAAAATTACGAAGGGCTTGACTCCTCTAGAAAGTTCATTTTCATCGAGTGATGTAGGAAAAAAAGAAAAATATAAAGAAGAGGAGTCAGAAAGGTAAGTGGGTGAAACCATTTCCTTGAACATTGGGATACCCGATTGTCCAAAGAATGTAGAAATAGGCACCCAAAGTTTTGATGAAGAAAAATTGAAGTTCACTGAGTTGCTTAGAGAATTTCAAGATGTTCTTTCTTGGTCTTATGAGGATCTTATTGGTTTTTATCTTGATCTTATACAACATGCCATTACTACCAAGGAGGGCGTAAAACTAGTTAGGTAGAAACAAAGACCCATTAACCCTGCACTGGAAGCAACTATTTGAAAGGAGTTGGAAAAACTCTTGAAGGCTGCGATAATTTTCCCTGTTAAGTATTCTGAGTGGGTTTCCAATTTGGTTCCTGTTCGGAAAATGACTGGTCAGGTAAGATTATGCGTGGATTTTTGTGCATTGAATAGGGCTAGTATAAAAGACCACTTTCCTCTCCCTAATATGGAAATGATTTTGCAAGAAGTTGCAGGGTCACAGATGATGTCCTTACTTGACGGTTTTTTTGGTTACAATCAAATCAAGGTTAAAAGGACAGATAAATATAAAACCACTTTTATTACTTGTTGGGGCACTTTCTCTTATGAACGCATGCCTTTTGGCTTATCTAATGCAGGTGCCACTTTTCAAAGAGCTATGCAAATAGACTTTGACGATTTGATCGATAAAATTATTCATATTTATCTTGATGACTTAACTATGTATTAAAAAAATTGATCATATCATTTTGGTCATCTTAAAAGGGTTCTCATGCGATGCAGGAAATTTGGCATTTCTCTAAATCCTTGTAAGTCTATTTTTGGCTTTACCAAGGGAAAGCTCCTTGGACACATTGTCTCTGATTTAGGAATAAGCATAGATCCTGAAAGGATTGCTGCTATCCTAAATATTCCTTCTCCTACTTCCAAGAAGGAGCTTCAAGCCTTTATGGGGGTTATTAACTTTTTTCGTAGGTTTGTTCCTGATTCTGCTGTAATGATCAAGCCAATTCATAATATTCTTAAGCAAGATCGCTCCTTTTCTTGGACAGATGATGTCAAAAAATCTTTTGTAGGGATCAAGAAGGCAATCAGTTCTGCACCGGTTTTGGCGAAGCCGGATTTTGAGATTTTTTTTATGATATATACTAATTCCATAGAGGAAGTAGTTTTTTCTATCCTCATGCAATGTGATGACCAAGTAAATGAAAAACCATTGGCTTACATGAGTCAAATCTTGTCAGATGATGAGTTTAATATTCTTTTATTGAAAAGCATGCTTTCTCTCTTGTTAAAGTTGTTAAAAAGTTTCACCACTTCATATTAGGTAAGCATATGCTGATAAGAGTCCCTTTACGTGCTGTCAAGTTTTTGCTCTCACAGAATTATCTTTCAGGGAAGCTTGCACATTGTATTTCCAAGATCCAGGAGCATGATTTAAGTATCGTTACTTCTAACTCCATCAAGGGACGTGACTTAGCCCTTCACCTAGCTCAACATGATGAAACTAGTGAATAAATTGATGAAAAAGATAACTCTCTATCAACATTATTTTACATTGACAATCAAATCCTGCCTGTGTCTGAACATCCTTGGTATAAAGATATGGTTTATTACTTGCAAAATCAAAGATGTCCAGATAACTTGGATACCCATCAAAGAAGAAGGCTCCGTCTTGAATATGCTAGATATGTCATTATAGGAGACTTATTTTTTAGGAGATCTGCCGATGGTATGTTACTTCGCTGTGTGAACAATGAGGAAGCACATAAATTGTTACAAGAGACTCATGGATCTACAAATTCTGTTATTCATGTAGGAGGTCACTTTTCTGCTAAAAATACTGCTTTTAATATTATCAGGAAATGGTACTATTGGCCTTCAATCTTTCGTGATTCTTATGTTTTTTGAAGATCTTGTGACAAGTGCCAGAAGTTTGATGGAAAAGAACGCCTTTCAGCCATGCATTTACAACCTGTCCTCCCTGAATTTCCTTTTTCAAAATGGGGTTTGGACTTTATTGGTCCTATTAATCCTCCATATTTAGCAGGGCAATTCTTTATCTTGATAGCCACAAACTATTTTACAAAATGGACTGAAGCTGTCACGCTTAAGAATTCGCAGGATGAGCAGGGGATTTCTTTTCTTGAAACTAATATTTTTTCCAGATTTGGTCTCCCTTTGGAAATTATTACAGACAATGGTCCCGCTTTTATTTTTTCTAAACTGACCCAGTTTTTAGCTAAGTTGGGGGTTAAACATTTTACCTCATCAACTTATTATACCCAAGGAAATGGGTAGTCTGAGTGTATAAACAATAGTCCTGTTAGAATTATCAAGAGGCTCATTGAAGATAAGCCTCGACAATGGCACACTCTCCTCACTTACGCCCTTTGGGAAGATCACACTACCACCAAGGTAAGCACTCGTTGCACTCCTTTCCAACTTGTTTATGGTCAAGAACCCATTCTGCCTACTGATATGGAAATTTCATCCTGAAGGTTAATGCTATAGGTTGAAGAATTAAATTCTTTTGTTGTTTATCAAATAATGAATGCACTTTTTTCTTTAGAGGATCAAGGGACGTTTTCCTTGGATAATATAAAGAGAAGACAACAGACTGTTAAAAGATATTTCAAAAAAGGTGTCAAGGCTGTCAAATTTAAAGTTAATGAGAAGGTACTGCTGTGGGATTCATCTCATGTTGATAGAGGAAGGCATTCAAAGTTCAAAAAAATATGGTTGGGTCCTTTTAAGATCGCTTTTGTCCTGGGCACAAATTATTACATCCTAAAGGACTTACAAGAGTGATTGTTTTCCTATAGCACTAACAGTTCCCACTTAAAACACTACTTGGAACCAGCTTGAAGGTTTTAACGCTGTATGGAATGTTTTATGTATTCTAGTTTGTTTTATTTTCTTCGATTTTACATTTTTGTTATTTCATTGCCGCTTATTTAAATTCTGCTGTTTCATTTCTGCTATGTCATTTCTTGCTATTTTGTTTCTTTTTGACTTCATTTATGGTCAAAATAAACTGTTGGATCAATTTTTCCACAACGACACTATTATGAAAAGTATTGTTAATAAATAAAAATCAAGTTACACAGCTCTCATGATGTTCCCCTTGAAAGCATCATTGAATTTGTTATCTGCTTCAACTGTTGTTTTACAAGATGATTGGTTTTATCCCTCTTTTGCTTTCCTTTTCTTCCATTCGCTCCAAGATTCAAAATAACATATCAACAAATTTTTCTCCTTGAATTCAATAATGATTTACTATGATTAATCGAATGATTATGCTAACAGGGATAAACCCCTTCATACTTAACACTTACCATGAATTATTCCCAAAATACCAGTCATTTTTCCCTTAAATCTGCTCACTTCCCCCTGCTGCATAATCATTCTGAATTATATCTTCTTGATATGATGTTTACATGGTCTACAAAACTAGACATTCTGAGTTCTTAATTTGTTGGAAATAGATTCCCCCCTGGAGTCGCCAATTTGTTGACGATTGAAATTGTTGAAACATATATATTGTTCTGAAAAACATTATACTTTAAAATTTTCATTTTGTTTAAATAAAGACAAATGTGCGCTTAGATATCACTGTTGATAAAGTATTTCACTAAATCCAACGGTCTGAAATACTTAAAATTCATGGAGCCTCCTTTTCATTAAAAAATCAAATCGCTAGTATAATTTTCAAAGTATCGGGTTTCGCAGACCTAACAGTCCAATATGTGAAGTCGTGAAACTGCATTAAGTATTGAAATATGATTAATCAAAATTTTAAATGCGATTATGAGTAATTAATCACATCGTGATTTCAGGATTTGGGAATCATACCTCGAAGGATCACCATAAGTCCCGACACCCGAAACCACGAAGTCCCCGCGGTTAATCACGATTAATCAGGGAACTAAACAATATTAAAATTTAATTAAGTATATCACGGTTTCACGTTTCAGAAATCCTAGCTTGGATGGATACAGGGTAACACGAGATCCAAAATCCCGAAATGAATTAATGTTATAAACAATTAATTAACATGATAAACTTGATTTATTAATACATTAAGCAGGCTTATTTCCTGTTAAACTTATGTTGTTTTGAAAGGCGGATAAATTCAATTTTTCTCTGTGATTTTCCCAAATCACGAGGTATCGATCATTAATGGAATTAATATCCGATTTAGGGAAATGGTTTCAAATAAGATACGATTTTAATGCCCAAATATTTTTATTAAAGAAATTAAACGCGTTGTCAGTGAAGGTATACACATGGTTTATGCGTTTAAAGAAAATATTTTTTTTTAGTTTTGAATTACATTCTTGTTTTCATAGAGATGGCTTAGCGAAATAACTAGTTATCTACATTCTCATTCTCTGTAACATGTAATAGAACTTTGAAACTTGTTACCATGCCGCCACAAAAAGATGTTAAAGCAACTAGTGAGAGTTCATAGGTTATCTCCGAAACCTCACCCAGAAGTATCAATACAGTCAAAACCTGGACGTATGCATTCAACATCTTACGATACGAACTGGTGAACTGTCTTGATGACTCAAACGACAATGAAAAGGAAGAATAGTCTCTCAAATACAATATTATCACCCAGGAAGAGATGCATAAGGTAGAAACAGGGTCGAGTCTTTTACCCTACAATGACATGATTAAATGGGCACTAGATCATGTGGATATCCCAACAAGAACTATTTTTAATTCTCAAAAGGTAGTTGTTGGGTCATTTAGGCCGAAACACATACAAGTGATGTATAAGATTTCTTCAACATCAAAATTCACTTATAATGCCAGTTTTCTAGAGGATTTTAGCAAGAAGAAGTGTGATCAATATGAAAAGAGTCTTCCCGACTTGATCAAGGACTAGTCCTCACTCCCTGAAAGGTTCAGAGTTGACTCTCATGACATATACTCAATTTCATCGTTACAACCATAGTTCATGTATATAGCCATGATGATGTGTAAACTTTATGGAAAAGAGAACACAACCCATTTTTTTCAACCATGGGTACCCATTATACGCACTGTGGCGGAAGGTTATTCTTTCGACTGGGCCAAGATTTTGTTGGATAATCTGGCCAATGAAATTACAGAGTATCAGGCGGGGAAATCCAAGGGTCAACCAGCTTCATTTTACATGTCAGCTTATATTATGGACGTCATCTGTTTCATGATGCATTTCCCACTAATGGGCTAGAGCTGGACTCCAAAAAGTGTGGAACCAATTCATATTTATCATTCCAAACTCTGGGGAGACAAGGCAAATGATTTCTTTTATGGAATCTATAATTGGGTAGCGATGCCAATGCACATTGCTATTTTTGGTTACCCACCTCCTAGAATTTCAGATGTAGTTGTGGCTAACCTGGATAAAGTGGCATACTGGTTTATCGAGGAACACTTCTCTTACCTCAGATTTTTTGGTTGTTCAATTCCCCCATACGCTTTACCGCAATTTTTTCCAGACCGACTGGTGTGCCGTGAGGTCGCACGCCAAACAATACTCGGCGGGGTTAGCAAGGAACTCAAAGCATTGCAGAAAAAGGTATGGCCATATTTTCCCTTACAGATTGGTGTATTTTATTTATTAGATTTCGGCCACTCCAGAGTGGAAGTTGTAGCCTTAGAAGAAATAAAAATGGTTGACATTGAATTTAAGAAGAATGATCCACATAGGGTTGTGGGTAACCATATGGCCAGTTTCAATCTCAAAAGGTATGAACATGAAGAATCCCCCCAAGAAGAAATGTTTCGAGAGGTGAGATCTTACCAAGAAGTTCTGAGCCAAGTTCGAGCTCTATCACCTGAGAAAATGATTGATTTTTACAACTTCCAAAAGCACCGAAGAAGTAGTCTTCCAAAAATATTACAAGGGGAAAACCCAATGTCTCTTGCTATACAAAAAACAGAGACTCAAAATCCAGAAGTCAGAAGCTCTAGTATACAAGAAGCTCGAGAAAACCTAGAGAATCCTGAGATCTTGACTCATGAAAAAGATATCCCGGCGATAGAGATATCTGATGACCAGGACAAAGAGCAATAAGAGACATTAATAAATAAAGGAGAAGATAGACTACTGTCTTCACCAGAGAAATCAACTACATATGAAGCCGAAAAACAGTTATCCATAGAAATCGGTAATCCCATTGAGGTTTTCACGCCATTACAATTCACCAGAGGAAACCCTAACGTAGAGGTAATATTCATAGGAGATCTCACGCTGATCCCTATTGAAGAAATACCTCCTACCAATTTCTTTTTTAGTAAGAAAAGGAAAGTTGTGGTGAAGAAAGAAATGCACCAGAAAGAGGGTGAAATCATCACAAAGCAAAGAGTATTATTGGATGGACAAAATTTGGAAGAAGAAGACTTTGCTACAGAGGTAGCTGGCTCTTTGGGAGCTTTTTCAACAACTAACCTATTTTCAGTCAATAATCTGAAGGAAAGATTGAGGCAGAGGAATCAGATGATAGGTCAGTTGAAAAATCAAATAAGAAATATAGAAAATAATGTCCAAGATGAAGTTAAAAAGGGACTGGAACAGGCTAGGGCTAGTGATAAACAAGAAATCCAACTGCTAAAGTCTAGTCTTGATGAGATGCATAAGAAAATGCAAGTGAGTGAAAGACATACTATCCAACAAAATGAGTTGCTGAAGTAGTTACAAGACAAGGTCAATTCCACTAAGAAAATGGTAGTGGATATAACAGTGTTCCAAGCTCAAGCATAAGAAGTTCTAAAGAAATTGGAAATAACACAAAAAAGCCTTTTGGCTAAGGTAGAGATCATTCAAAATCATTTTCAAGAAGTAAATCAATCATTAAATAATATTGGTTTCAAAGAAAGAGAGGCTACTGCAACCCGGACTACTTTTCAAAAAGCAGTCGTGTCATCAGTTAGAGAAGAACTACCTGTAGCTCCCAGATTGATTGTTGCAGAACAAGTCATAGGTGATATAATATTGAATACATGGGAGGCCAATATAGCCGAGAGTAAAAGAATGGCCAAAAAAATTAAAGAGGATTGTCTAGATGTTTTTGACTTGCTAAATAAAAAATCACTAGGTATTGGAAAAGATGATTGTTCTGAAATACCAGGACAAATCAACATTGTAAATAATCAACTTGACATCAAAGAAAGCTTAAAGGAAGATTAGATTGAAATTTCACAGCTGAAGCAAGTTGACATCTCTCAAATAGATATATGGTTGGTAAAGCCAAATTTATAGTTACAGTCAATGACTTCTGAAGATAAAAATATAGAAGACAGGTTGCTACAATTACAAAAAACGCTGTATCATTTTTAGGCTAAAGATGTGACATAACCTTCTAAACTATTAGTGCAATTCCTAAGAAGGTGAATCAAAGGTCTCGAGAAAGGTAAATAAAGTACTTCAAAGAATCAATGAAGTAACATATGCATACCTGTTCTGCCGATATGAGAAAGAGATAGAAAAAAACCAAGTGAAATGGTTCAGGTTTTCATTTTGTAACTGTTACTATTTAGGAAAAACGAGAATTCCAACTGCCTAGGGTTGAGAATCCCTTGTATAAATATATTTTCAAAAGATTAAAGAAAGGTTGCTTCTTGCCGATTGTAACAGAGAAATTTCTCCTTTTTGAGAATTAATACAAGTGCAGACTAGAGACTCCATATTTTGTCAATTTTGAGTTATGTGTTCTTCTGTTCTTTCATATTCCAGCATCTATATTCATATGTCTTTGATGAATGCCTGATCACAACTTAGTACAACTTCTACTGTGGTTATATGTTTCATTTAGTTATCTGATTTCTTACAGATTTTCCTTTGTGTTTGCTATTAGCAAATACAAGACTCGTGAGTTAGTTAGATTGCTACATTTTATGCTTCATTAAAGGTTACATCATCCATTTTCTTCTTCTATAGCAGAGTAAGATTCTTTTGTGATTGATGCCTTGCTTTGTTTAACAACTTTATGTTTTTCTCTCATTACATTCATTATTTTCAAATTTAACTCAGATACGAAAAACAACCTCTAAGCTATTTTACCATTAATTTAATTTTAGGAACTTTTCTTGTTCAATTGAAATAAAAAAAGCAAATATTAAAAAAAAACAACAGATCCTTCGACTATTTCCTTTCTCCATGACCATAACTATTGCAAGACAACCTAATATTGAACTGGGCCTTCAAGATCAGACTAGCATTGCTTTAACCTTGTTTAATACTATCTTGGAGACCGCTAATACTCGGGATGAGATTGAACGCTCATGGGCAGTGATTGAACGAGATATAAGCGTCCGTGAACATTGGGAAGCTAGGAAAATACAACCTAGTAATCAGCCATAACTTCTTTTTCCTTAAAGTATTGATCCTCGTTTCATGTTAAAAACTCTCTTTATTTTGTGATGCCTGACATTATGCTGTGAGCCTTAAGTATAAACTCAGGAACAACATCTTTTTGGCGCCGTTGCCAGGGACAAAGATTCAAAGTTATTTTTTCCTTGGGAGAATGACATTGGTAAGTTTCTCTCTTTGATAGTGAAAAAATATTGAATACTTTAAAAGGCTAATTTTATCTTTCACTTGGCAACTCCACAACTAATAAGATGACATTTAATCGAAAAAATACCAGAAAAAATCTAGACGATAAATAGATCTCGCCTATATCCGATCCTGAAAAACTTCTGAAACCAAGAAGATGCCTTAAATAGATTACTTCATCAACAAGTAATACTTATCAACCCAAATCCACGCAGTCAAATACTAAGGGTCTACTTGATAGGTTATCTTCACAAGAAGGTTCCACCCAACTCCTTTTTAGAGAAACTTCTATCAATAGAATTGAAACCCTAGAACCTAAGTTGGTTTAACCCGAGTTTAAAGCCAAGACTTTTTCAACTATATCCTTTAACAATATAGGTAAAAGATCTATCTCACTTCCCCCTTCGATTTTTATTTCATCAGTTCCCAAAGTTCAGCTTCCAAACCCTCAAAGTTAAGAAGAATATATTTTTCACCTTGACTCGACTCCTGTTGGTTCTCCTGTATACACATCTTGTGAGTCCGAAGAAACCAGTCCTCATTTTCCAGTTCCCTGTTTTTCAGATTTCTTGTCCCCCGACAGTCAGTTCCCTGAAACCGTTTCGCTTTATCTAGACACAACTGAAAGGTCACCACACATATTTAAAAGTCTTCTCTATAATCTCCAAGTCTCACCCTCTAAATTATCAATGGCTATAGCTGAAGGAGGTGGTGCTGGAGGTGGCACTAGAGGTGGTGTCATAGGTGGTGGTAGTGTTGGAGGAGGAGGAGGAGGTGGTCAAGTACCACCCCCACCCCCTAGAATCTTTGCCAAAGTAGCTGCTAGGTATGCTCCTTTGGTCCTCCCAGTTCCTCTCCATGATTTACCTGAAAATTATATGAAAAATCTGTCGAAATTCACAGGAGAAGGGGATTTAACCACGACTGAACACATTAATTTCTTCGATCAATTTGCTCATATCCTTGGACTTGAATACAAAGATGTTTATTCAAGACTCCTAGTTCAAAATTTTGAGGGACAGGTGAGAACCTAGTTCCGAGGACTGCCAAGAGGTTCCATAGGATCATATGACGAGTTAGAAAACACCTTTCTCAGACAATGGGGAGAGAGAAAATATCACCTTTACTATCTAACTGAGTTTGGAGCTTTAAGGAAGAAAAATTCTGAAACAGTTCTTGACTTTACTCAAATATTTAATAAATTGTATAATAAGATTCCAGCTGAGGTTAAACCTTCCCAACCTGCAACAAAAGTAACTTTTGTTGGGGTTTTTGATCCTGATTTTTCTCTATTGTTGAGGGAAAGGAGATCTGTAGACCTCACTAAAATGCAGGATGATGCTTTAGAAATTGAGTCAAATATGATGGCATCAGGAAAGTTAAAAACCAAATTTGAAACGGGAAATAAAGAAACCAGACGATTCAAGGAACAAGCAGGACCCTCCGGAGTTGGAAGATCCTTGGAAGATAAAATGGACGACATGGAAAAAATAATCAAAGAATTGTCGAATAAAATCTCAAGAATGGAATTGGACCAATCAAAGAATGATCGGTTCCCTACAAAGGATTTCAGAAGGAATCCTAACCCTCAAATACAACAAAGAAAAATTAAGAATGAAGAAAAAAAGATTCAAGCCCCTTTTAAGAATGAAAATTTTATAGGAGGATAAGACATGCAAAGTTTTGAGGAGTTCGAGGAGGATATCAATAATCTTGGCGATGATTGTCAGGAAATTTATTTGACGAGACAAGATTATGAAAAATATCTAAACATAGAAGGTTGGTCTAATAACAATGAGAGTGTGAATATTATAAATGATTCTTCTTATCAAGGAATCGATGATAACATAATGGCCGAGCTCCAACAGAAATATAATCTAAGGCCTAGAAACATAAATGTCACAACTGCCCCACCAAAGAAAATCTTACCGAGTGGGGAAACAGATGAGGCAGTTCTAAAGGCTGCTGAAAAACAAACTGTGAAAACCAAGGATGTTGACAAAACCAAGGCTTCTGACATACAGTTTACCAAGACAAAGGCAGCAAAAACACCAGTTGTTAATACACGAACATTGAAAATTCCCATAGTAGAAACAACAACATCCGAATCAAAAGTGATACAAATTAATAAATCAGAAAAAAGGGAAATGGAAACCCAAACTAGACAAGCCGATAAGACAGTGGGAAGTTTTAATCTAGAGAATGAGATTAATAAAATCAAGATCCCTGTACCTCTGGTCGAATTAGCAAAAAACCCTACATACAGGAAACAAATTGCCCAAATGATAAATTTTTCAGATATTGAAAGTGAGGCTGATGTTATAAATTTGGAAGATGATAAACTGAATATAATCTTTGGTCCACACTTTGAAGGTGCCAGAGATTCCGTCGCTCCCTTTTATATTATGTTAACTGTACATGATAGTATGATTCATAATTTCATGTTAGATTCCAAAGCTTCTCACAATGTGATTCCCAAAGGTATTATGGATAAACTAGGTCTCGAAATTACTCGACCATACGGAGATCTGTATTCTTTTGATTCAAGAAAAGTGAAATGTATGCGTATGATTAAAGATTTAGTCGTTAATCTTGCGTAGGTTCTTGTAAAAAGTGTTCTGATGGATATGGTTGTTGCAGATATACCTCTAAAGTATGGCATGTTGTTATCCAAGTCTTGGGGTGCTAAACTTGGAGGATCCCTCCAAATAGATATGACCTATGCTACAATCCCGCTCTTCAGCGGACAATTCACCCGCTTGTATAGAGAAACAAGGCTAGCATTTACAGTAAGTGATCCGCTGAATATGAATAACTACCCTGCTTATATCGTAGATCAAGATTTAGGAAACTGTATTTTATCAATAGATGACGATTTAGAAGAATATAAAGAAAAACAATGTAAAGAAAAAGATTATACAGAAAAAGATTGTACAGAAAAAGAAAAAATAGAAAAACCAAATAAAGATGTATATAATACTGGAGTTTGGAAAATGTATTTTGATGGTGCTTCATCTTGTGAAGGAGCTGGAGCTGGAGTGCTGTTTGTGGCACCCGGCGATGAGTTCTTTATCCCTTTCTCTTACAGGTTACAGTGGGACATTGATTACACTAATAATGTATGCGAATATGAAGCCCTAGTTTTAGGATTAGAAGCTGTCAGGAAGTTGAAAATTAAAAACTTGGAAGTCTATGGTGATGCAGAATTAATTATAAAACAGGTAAATTGTCAGTACCAGGCTAAATACCCAAGGTTAAGGTCTTACAAAAATTGTTCCTGGGACCTGATTGATAACTTTTTCTCATTGGTTGATATTCACTACATTCCCAGAGCAGAAAATTAACAGGAAAATTCATTAGTCAAAGCAGCTTCAACGTTTCTACCCGCTACTATTTTCAAACTAAAATACCATATAGAAATGCTGCACAAAACTTCAATACCAAACAATACACAACACTGGCAGGTTTTTGAAGATGATGAACAAATTAGACAATTCCTAGAAATGGTGGATGATTTTGCTGAAACACATATTGACCAAGAAAATTAGAATGATCCTATTTGGATTATGCAGGAAGGAGAGATCCTCAAGAGTTTCAAGATAAGATTTCTAATAATCGTATGCTCATACTAAAAAATAATCAGATCCCCAAAGGTCTAATTCCCTTGGAGAGATTATTTAATCATGATGACATTCCCTTGAAGTCTACTTTACAGCCTCAACCAGAAGAAGTGGAATACTGTGATATAGGCACCAAGGAAACTCCTAGGTTGGAAAAGTTATCTAATTACCTTCCTCCTGAAATAAAAAGTAAATATGATGAGTTTCTTAAAAAGTATAAAGATGTTTTTGCTTGGTCCTATGATGAATTAAGAACTTATGATACAATCATAATTGAACAAAAAATTCCTCTGAAGCCGGGTGTCAAACCATTCAGGCAGAAGCTCAGACAAATAAATCCTATATCACTGCCCGTGATAGAAAAAGAGGTAAAGAAACTTCTGGATGCAAATATCATTGTCCCACTCTAGTAGCTAACCTAGTTCCGATCAGAAAGAAAAACAGTGAAATCAGACTGTGCGCGGACTTCATAAATCTAAACAGATCCTCACTCAATGATAATTATCCATTACCTAAAATGGATCACGTGTTGGAAAAGGTAGTAGGAGCTAATAGAATGTCTATGATTGATGGTTTTTCAGGCTATAACCAAGTTTCAATCCATGAACATGATAAAGAGAAAACGACATTCACCACCCCATGGGGAACCTTTATGTATGATAAAATGCCATTTGGTTTAATGAATGCAGGAGCAACTTTTCAATGAGCTATGGACATCACTTTTGTCGATGAAAGAGATAAGTTCTTTGTCATTTACCTTGATGATCTAACTGTGTTTTCTAAGTCTGATGCAGAACATCTGGTACACCTCAAACATACGTTTAAGAAATGCCGCAAATTCGGTTTGTCTTTAAATCCCAAGAAATCTCACTTTGCAATACAGGAAGGTAAACTCTTGGGCCACATAGTATCTCGAGATGGAATTAAAATCAATCTGAAAAGGGTTGAAGCTATAGATACTATCAATATTCCTAGAAATAGAAAAGAAATTTAGTCATTTTTAAGAAAAATTAATTTTTTAAGAAGATTTATCCCTAATTTTGCTGAAATTGTAAAATTGATTACAGATATGCTCAAAAAGGACAGCAAGGTCAAGTGGATTACTGAAGCCAAAGTGTCATTCCAATGTATTAAAAGGGTTATAGGTGAAGCATTGGTTCTGGCAAGCCTAGATTACATGAAAGAATTCCTGATTTTTTCATTTGCTTTTGAACATACTATCGCGGATGTACTATTACAAAAAAATGATGAGGGTTTCGAGCAACCAATCACATTTTTTAGCAAAAGTCTGAGAGATACTGAACTCAAATACGATATATTGGAAAATCAAGCTTACAAATGGTGAAAGCTCTCAAAGCTTTCAAAACTTATGTGCTACATTCTAAAATCATAGCATATGTACCCACCAATTCTGTTAAAGATATATTGGTTCAACCTGATAGCGATGGAAGGAGGGGCCGATGGCTTGCTAAGATCCAGGAGTTTGATCTGGAAGTAAAACTGACCAAAATTATTAAAGGTCAGGGTTTAGCTAAGCTATTAGCTGAATCGAATTTTAAATCACTCAGAATAAATCATCTGCAAGAACATGAGGGATTTTTAGATATAAATGAATTTGATGTTACTGTACTTGAAACTGAAATTTCAGAAAAATTCTCTTCTTCAGCATGGTATAGTGACATTGTTTCATATATTCTGACTCTTAAATTCCCCAATGACCTAACTCCATCTAAAGCTAGAACTTTGAAGTTACATGCAGTAAAATATTGCATTATAGATGGTCAACTATACTGAAAAGATCCTCTGGGTTTCTTACTGAGCTGTTTAGAAACATAAAAGGTTATAAATGAATTTCACAAAGGAGTGTGTGGAGGGAATCATGCATGGGGAGCAACGACCTACAAAATCTTAAGGGCCAGATATTATTGGCCGAAACTATTCAATGATATGAATGCTAAAGTCAGAGCTTGCAACCCTTGTCAATTGTTCGTAGGTAAGAAAAAGATTCCTACACTGCCTCTGGTTCTAGTTAAAGTTGAAGCCCCATTTCAACAATGGGGCCTTGATTTCATTGGTGAAATAAATCTGCATTCTAGCACTCAACATAAGTGGATTTTGACTACCACTGATTATTTTACCAAATGGGTAGAAGCCATTCCTACGTGAAACACAACAGATGCGGTGGTGATCAGTTTTTTGGAAGAGAACATTCTATCAAGATTTGGCTGTCCTCGAAAAATAGTTATTGATAATGCTCAAGCATTCAAATCCATGGCCATGATAATTTTTTGTCATAAGTACAACATTGTACTAGGACATTCTACAACTTACTATCCATAGGGCAACGGGTTAGCCGAATCATCAAACAAGAGCTTGATAACCATAATTAAAAAAGTGTTGACCGAAAATAAGAAAGCATGGCATGTACATTTGAAGTATGCTTTATGGGCTAACAAAATAGGCACACGAAGATCCATCGTAATGTCCCCATTCCAAATGGTGTATGGTACCAACATTGTTTTACCCATAAATCTTGCACTGCTTGTAATGAAACTCTGGAAAGACTCAAAAGAAGAACCAAATAACATCACTAGAAGAATAAATTAAATGATTGAAGTTCAACAAAATAGGGATGAAGTAGATGAGAAACTACAGAAGTATCTGGATAACATGAAAGCCTTGTTTGACCAAAAAGCTAAAGATATGGAATTTCTCCCTAGTGATTTGGTTTTAAAGTGGGAAGCCAAGAAAGAAGACGTGGGAAAGTATGACAAGTTTGACCAGATCTGGTGTGGACCATACAAAATTTCAACCTCTGAAGGAAAGAATGTGTTTTTGTTAGAAAATCTTGACGGAAAGATTTCTAGCACCCCTATCAATGGGCGCTACCTCAAGCATTTCATGCAGTAATGCAGTTCCAAAGAGTTCCTGAAATTTTTATGATTCATCTCATTGCAGGGTACGAGCTGATAACAGTGTGATAATCTCCAACAGGAATCAATACTCACATTGGATCTCTCTCAAAACAGGTGATAAACTAACAGTTCGCTTGGTTGAGAAAATAAAGAAATTCGAAGGTATGAACTTCTGCTCTGTAAATTTTTAAAGAGGCGTTAATGAGTAAGACATAAATCTCATGTCATCACCTACCTACAACTAGAGAAATAAAAGTTACTTTTTAATTATCAAGAATTTTCTCTAGATATATAATAATAATAATAATAAGCAATAAAAAGACTTTAAGGAAAAGTTTCGAGAGTCTAGTAAGAGGCTTGCTCAAGAGTGACTGTACTTACAATAGAACATCTGAATCCTCTTCATTTTCAAGCCTATCTTCGCATGATTCTTGATGTCATCCCATGATCTTCATAGAGGAGGAAGGTCTCACCTTAACTTTGAAAATTCATAAACAAATCTTTAAAATGAGAATAGGTAAAGCTTCTTGTAATTCCTATAACTTTAACTGAACCAAAGTATGTCTAGGCTAATCCTAACTATCTTATCCTTTCTAACAGGATTAAACTGATTAGTTTCACTCAAGGAAAGTCCCTGGAAAATAGAAACTCCCCATGAGAACTTCCCTGAAGGCTAAGATGTTTTGAAGGTCAGAGGAGGATTAGTCCAGAGCAATCAAAGTGAGTTGACAGACCTCTGTTGTTAAATTATAAACATATATTATCCCATGTATATTTTATATAGAATGATGGCCCCCACTTCATGCTTTAAAGAAAGACAGATGGTGAAAGGAAATTCATAAAATGATTTCCCCCATCTAGTCCAAAAGAGATGATGAAAGGAAATTCAATATGGGAAATTTGATAACTTCATCGGGGTACTGAACAGGCTCGCTGGCAGTGAAGCAATGTCTAAAATATCTACTAGGCTGTTATACATGAATTATAAGATGCTCTAGTAACTATTTTTTCTTTTCGACTAGATCTACATTATAAGATAGATGGGACTCCCTAACTTAAAATATAGAAATTACTTTACCTTGATGCGAACAAAATCAAATAAATCCTAGCAGAACGATTAAGGTTGTTTTGATTATCTTATACAAATTTGAAGTCAGTTTTAGGAAAGGAAAGCCATTGATAAGCCTAACTCAATATTAGTGAATGATTAAGTTTTGAAAGTTTTCAGAGATAAGGATGAGATCCTAAATTCTTCTGTGTGTCTTCTTTCAGAGGTGTTTCAAATAAATGCAATAATGACTCCATTTACCCAATAAAGGCAATCAGTCTACTGTTCTTCTCATCCTGCAAGGAAACAAGATCCCTAGATGGAGCCTATGTTGAAACATATATATTGTTCTGAAAAACATTAGTCTTTAAAATTTTCATTTTGTTTAAATAATGACAAATGTGTTCTTAGATATCACCATTGATAAAGTCTTCCGCTAAATCCAATGGTCTGAAATACTTAAAAGTCATGGAGCTGAATTTTCATTAAAAAGTCAAATCGCTAGTATAATTTTCAAAGTATCGGGTTTCGGGGTTTCGCAGACCTAACAATCCAATATGTGAAAAGTATCGAGGCCCCGACATGCGAAGTCGCGAAACTGCATTAAGTATTGAAATATGATTAATCAAAATTTTAAATGTGATTATGATTAATTAATCACATCATGATTTTAGGATTCGAGATTATACCTCGAAGGATCACCAGAAGTCCCGACACCCGAAACCATGAAGTTCCCGCAGTTAATCGCGATTAATCAGGAAACTAAACAAGCTTAAAATTTAATTAAGTATATTGCGGTTTCACATTTCAGAAATCCTAACTTGGATGGATGCAGGGTAACACGAGATATGAAATCCCTAAATGAATTAATGTTATAAACGATTAATTAACAGGATAAACTTGATTTATTAATACATTAAGCATGCTTATTTCCTGTTAAACTTACATTGTTTTGAAAGGCAGATAAATTCAATTTTTCTTTGTGATTTTCCCAAATCACGAGGTATCGACCATTAATGGCATTAATATCTGATTTAGGGAAACAATTTCAAATACGATATGATTTTAAGTCCCAAATATTTTTATTAAATAAATTAAACGCGTTGTCAGTGAAGGTATACGCATGGTTTATGCGTTTAAGGAAAATAATTTTTTTTAGTTTTGAATTACATTCTTGTTTTCATAGAGATGGCTTAGCGAAATAACTATTTATTTGCATTCTCATTCTTTGTAACAGGTAATAGAACTATGAAATTTGCTACCATGCTACCACAAAAATCTGTTAAAGCAACTAGTGAGATTTCAGGCCAAAGTTCAGAGGTTATGTCGGACACCTCACCCAGAAGTATCAATACAGTCAAAACCTGGATGTATGTATTCAACATCTTACAATACGAACTAGTGAACTATCCTAATGACTCAAGTGACAACGAAAATGAAGACTTGTCTCTCAAATACAATATTATCGCCCAGACAGAGATGCATAAGGTAGCAACAAGGCCGAGACTTTTACCCTACAATGACATGATTAAATGGGCACTAGATCATGTGTATATCCCAACAAGAACTATTTTTAATTCTCAGAAGGTAGTTGTTGGGTCATTTAGGTCGGAACACATACAAGTGATGTATAAGATTTCTTCAACATCAAACTTCACTTATACTGCCAGTTTTCTAGAGGATTTTAGCAAGAAGGAGTGTGATCAATACAAAAAGAATCTTCCCGACTTGGGCAAGGACTAGTCCTCATGCCCTGAAAGGTTCAAAGATGATTCTCATGGCATATACTCAATTTCATTGTTACAACCACAGTTCATGTATATAGCCATGATGATGTGCAGAATTTATGGAAAAGAGAGCACAACCCATTTTTTTCAACCATGGGTACCCATTATACACACTGTGGTGGAAGGTTATTTTTTCGACTGGCCAAGATTTTGTCGGATAATCTGGCTAGTGAAATTACAAAGTATCAGGCGAAGAAAGCCAAGGGTCAACCAATTTCATTTTACATGTCAGATTATATTATGGATGCCATCTGTTTCATGACACTTTTCCCGCTGATGGGATGGATCTAGACTTCAGAAAGCATGGAACCAATTCATATTTATCATTCCAAACTCTGGGAAGACAAGGGAAAGGATTTCTTTTATGAAATCTGTAATTGGGTAGTGGTGCCAATGCACATTGATATTTTTGGTTACCCACCTCCTAGAATTTCAGACGCAGTTGTGGCTAACTTGGATAAAGTGGCAGACTAGTTTATCGAGGAACACTTCTCTTACCTCAGAGTTTTCGATTGTTCATTTCCCCCATACGCTTTACTGCAATTTTTACCAGACTGACTAGTGTGCCGTGAGGTCACACGACAAACAATACTCGGTGGGATTAGCAAGGAACTCAAAGCATTGCAGAAAAAGGTATGGCCATCTTTTCTCTTACATATTGGTGTATCTTCTTTATCATATTTCGGCCACTCCAGAGTGGAAGCTGTGGCCTTAGAATAAATAAAATTGGTTGACATTGAATTTAGGAAGCATGATCCGCAGAGGGTTGTGGGTAACCATATGGCCAGTTTCAATCTCAAAAGGTATGAACATGAAGAATCCCCCCAAGACGAAATGTTCTGAGGGGTGAGATCTTACCAAGAAGTTCTGAGCCGAGTTCGAGCTCTATCACTTGAGAAAATGATTGATTTTTACAACTTCCAAAAGCACTGAAGAAGTAGTCTTCCAAAAATATTACAAGGGGAAAACCCAATGTCTCTTGCTACTCAGCAAACAAAGATTCAGAATCCAGAAGTCGAAAGCTCTAACAAACAAGAAGCCCGAGAAAACCTAGAGAATCCTGAGATATCGACTCATAAAAAATATATCCCAGCGACAGAGATATCTGATGACCAGGACAAAGAGCAATCAAAGACATTAATAAATAAAGGAGAAGATAGACCACTGTCTTTACCAGAGAAATCAACTACAGATGAAGCCGAAAAACAGTTATCCACAGAAATCGGTAATCCCATTGAGACTGTCATGCCATTACAATTTACCAAAGGAAACCCTAATGTAGAGGTAATATTCATAGGAGATCTCATGCTGATCCCTATTGAAGAAATACCTCCTACCAATTTCGTTTTTAGTAAGAAAAGGAAAGTTTTGGTGAAGAAAGAAATGCACCAGAAAGAGGGTGCAATCGTCAAAAAGCACAGAGTATTATTGGATGGACAAAATTTGGAAGAAGAAGACTTTGCTATAGAGGTAGCCATCTATTTGGGAGCTTTTGCAACAGCTAACCTATTTTCAGTCGATAATCTGAAGAAAAGATTGAGGCAGAGGAATCAGATGATAGGTCAGTTGCAAAATCAAATAAGAAATACAGAAAATAATGTTCAAGATGAAGTTAAAAAGGGACTGGAATAGGGTAGGGCTAGTGATAAACAAGAAATCCAACTGCTCAAGTCCAGTCTTGATGAGATGCATAAGAAGATGCAAGTGAGCGAAAGACAGACTATCCAACAAGATGAGTTGGTGAAGCAGTTACAAGAGAAATTCAGTTTCACTGAGAAAATGGTAGTGGATATAGCAGTGTTCCAAGATCAAGCATTGAAAATGATAAAGAAATTGGAAATAGCACAACAAAGCATTTTGGCTAAGGCAAAGATCATTCAAAACCATTTTCAAGAAGTACATCAATCATTAAATAATATTGGTTTCAAAGAAAGAGAGGCTACTGCAGCCCAGACTACTTTTCAAAAAGCAGTCATGTCATCGGTTAGAGAAGAAGTACCTATAGCTCCCAGATTGACTGTTGCAGAACAAGTCAGAGGTGATATAATATTGAAGACATGGGAGGCCAATATAGCCGAGAGTAAAAGAATGGCCAAATAAATTAAAGAGGATTGTCAAGATGTTTTTGACTTGCTAAATAAAAAATCACTAGGCATTGGAAAAGATGATTGTTCTGAAATACTAGGACAAATCAACATTGTAAAGCATCAACTTGACATCAAAGAAAGATTAAAGGAAGCTCAGATTGAAATTTCACAGCTGAAGCAAGTTGACATCGCTCAAATAGATAGATGGTTGGTAAAGACAAATTTATAGTTACAGTCAATGACTTCTGAAGATAAAAAGATAGAAGACAAGTTGCCACAATTACAGAAAAAGATGTATCTTTTTGAGGCTAAAGACGTGACAGAACCTTCTAAACTATTAGTGAAATTACTAAGAAGGTGTGTCAAATGCCTCGAGCAAGGTAAAGAAAGTACTTCAAAGAATCAATGAAGTAACATATGCATACCTTTTCTGCTAGTATGAGAAAGAGATAGAAAATAACCAAGTGAAATGGTTCAGGTTTTCATTTTGTAACTGTTACTATTTAGGAAAAATGAGAATTCCAACCGCTTAGGGTTGAGAATCCCTTGTATAAATATATTTTCAAAAGATTAAAGAAAGGCTGCTTCTTGTGGATTGTAACAGAGAAATTTCTCCTTTTTGAGAATTAATACAAGTGTAGACTAGAGACTCCATATTTCGTCAATTTTGAGTTATGTGTTCTTTTGTTCTTTCATATTCCAACATCTATATTCATATGTCTTTGATGAATGCCTGATCACAACTTAGAACAACTTCTACTGTGGTTATATGTTTCATTTAGTTATCTGATTGCTTACAAATTTTCCTATGTGTTTGCTATTAGCAAATATAAGACATGTGAGTTAGTTGGATTGCTACATTTTATGCTTCATTAAAGGTTACATCATCCATTTTCTTCTTCTGTAGCAGAGTAAGATTCTTCTGTGATTGATGCCTTGCTTTGTTTAACAAATTTATGTTTTTCTCTCATTACATTCATTATTTTCAAATTTAACTCAGATACAAAAAACGACCTTTGAGTTGTTTTACCATTAATTTAACTTTAGGAACTTTTCTTCTTCAATTGATATAGAAAAAGAAAATATTAAAAAAAAACAACAGATCCTTCGACTATTTCCTTTCTCCATGACTGTACCTATTGCAAGACAACCTAATATTGAACCAGGCCTTCAATATCAGAACAACATTTCTTTAACCTTGTTTAATACTATCTTGGAGACCGCTAATACCCGGGCTGATATTGAATACTCATGGGTAGTGATTGAACAAGATATAAGCGTCCGTGAACGTTGGGAAGCTAGCCAAAGACATCCTAGGAATCAACCATAGCTTCTTTTTCCTTGAAGTATTGATCCTCATTTCATGTTAAAAACTCTCTTTATTTTGTGATGCCTGACATTATGCCGTGAGCCTTAAGTATAAATTTAGGAACAACATAAATCACAACGATGAATTCTGCCCACAAAGGATTGCTAAGCACTATTATTTATTTATGATAATAATATTTAACTAGTAGGTGGGATCCCCTTGTTTAATAGAGGCACACAAATATACATATTAAACTTATATGTTGCTGCTATTATGATGTTGACTACACATTCCTATACAGTTGACGATGCAGTCTTGGTTTCATTTGATGTGATAAATGGGTGGTTGATGCATTATTGCTAAATTTTGTTGGTATTTACTTACGATACAGAGTAGTTCCATGGGTATGAGGATCATGTTTTTTACAGGTGCTATGTTATGTTATGTTATGGTATAACCTTGATTACTAATCCATATATGATCTATGAAAAAAATCAATAAAATGGGAGCTTGATCAAAACAAAAGGAAAAAACTATGGAAAAGTTCTAAAGCTATGGCAAAAAGATTATGTATAAAACTTTGTGACATGGTGGACCTAGCTACTATACTATGTGTTTTGATTAAAGGATTATGCAATTTTTATTAAAGAGTTGTATGGAGGCACATATGGTAAGGTTAACATATGTTATGATATGTCTCGGGTGGTGCACTATACAATATATATGATATCATATCTTTACGATGGATATGGTATTGAATTACACATTGGTTATATGGTTGAATTTAATGGTTGATGTAATGGCTAGTACATGGAATTGAATAGGGCCAGGTGAGGAAGTGACGTGCATTTACTGCACATCACTCCAAACCACCCTTGATCACGTCACCCTAGCATAGTTGCATTGTTTCTCTGTTGGTTGTGGAAGCTCCACGATTTTAGGTTTCGAAAGGGAAAACTCAACCAGATCGTAATTTAAGCGATTTTCTCACAAGTATGGATCTTTGCTTTCCATCCATGATGGACTCTTTGTATTATGAATCAAATGGTGTCTCAGGATTGCATGGGTTCTATGCTTTCTTGATTTTTTCGACCGAGTGTCAAGATTGTGTTATGGGTTCTCTGTGATTACTGCGAAATGTTGGTTGTTTTAAGTGAAGTATGGGTGTTATTGATTGTAGAGTCTCTGCATTGGTTATTGACTCAGTCAAATTGGTTTCTTACGATGATTCTCTGTGGAAAATGGTAACAACGGTGCAACGAGCTCTGAGTTTTATTGTTGAGGGGTTTTAACCACCAGTTTGTGTATGAGTGGCTGCCAACTCTTTTTACCTCTCGATCATTGTCATGATTCTATTGGATTACTTAGAGGGGGAGTGAATCAATAATAGAGAAATTTAATCCTTTATTAAGCAAATAATCTAAGTGTTATGTCAATGTAGAAATATCATCCAATAATGAGCAATGAACAAATGAACAATCATACACATACATAGTACACCAGTGTTTTACGTGGAAACCCAAAGCGGGAGAAAACCACATAATTCTTTTTCTTATATGTCTTGAAGAATTACATTC
>SNQJ01S0133059.1:0-11118 GCA_010110895.2 Picea sitchensis | reverse complement strand
TCAACCATGACAAAAAAATAATGAGTCATATTTACATCAAACAATATTGGGTCCATTACCCAAACCTTTGTTCTATGGGGCTTTCTTCAAGGGTTGACATCAATGACAACCAACCTTAATCAACAGATTATTTATCCAAGTTGCAATGCAACTGTCGAAAATTGGTGTGCTTCTTTTGTCTAAGCCCCGAGCTGTTGCTTGATGGCTCGTTCTTCACTGTCATTTCACTGAAATATTTTAACAGTCCAATCTTGGTTGGCCCAGAATGTTTAATAGAGGCTTGTGTATGTATCAATGGATACGAGTTTCATTTTGGGCTTCTTTTCAGGAAGATTTTCCACACCTGCTCCTTTCCTCTCTACTTAATGACGACTGTTGTGTTGTGTGGCCTCATTGTCAATTACTGTCAAAAGTTATCAACCTCTTGGGTGTTGGAAAGAGACATGGTCTCTCTGTTTTTTTGAGTATCCTTCATTGTTAAATTAACCCTCATTCCTCTCTACAAAAAAGTTTCAGAGGCATCGGTGTGTGTTTGGGTTGTTTAGCTCGAATTGCTTTATTCTCCACTCAGGCATTCTCTTATGGTTCTGTCAAAATATTGATGTTAGAAGTTGAAGGACTGTGGTGTTTTTTAAAGAGCATGACTCTCTATTCGTTCAAGGTTATAATTTTTGCCTGTGGTTGTTACTCGGTGGTAAATGGATATGAGGAGGTAAAAGACTATGAACTCTGTGTGTTTTTTAAAGTCAAGCAGAATTTCGTTACCTCTTTTAATTTAAATTCTAAAGGGCCCGAATTGGATTCTGACTTGCTTCTACCTTCCTCAGGTACCTCCTAGGGTTTGGAAAGATTTTGGGTTTAATGATTGTGGAATTTTTAAAGGCACGATCTCCTTCGCTTCAAAAACCATCTCTTGGTCGAATCTATGTGTGTCCTCTCTGTGATGAATTCGTTTGAACGAAAAATAAAAGTATGGTTACCTACCACCCGAGAGCTTCCCTTCTAGTCGATTATGGTCTTTATTACTGTGTGTAATCCTAGCATGATCGTGATTACATTAAAGTTAAGAAGGCACCCGTGTGAGTGATTTTTTCATCAAGCTTGATCATGATTACGTCAATTATATTGTCGATACCTATGTAGCAATATAGTTCTGTTCTCTTCATACATATTATGGGAATCACTATGTAGACTATGATTGTTTTAAAAGGAAGTATGTATATATTGATGCACACAGTTATCAAGCTCAAGGTTACATTTTTTTGGTTGAATGCTGTTGTCGATTCAAGATTATATTGATTATATGATTGAAGACCTGTGTGTATGATTGATGCATTAAACGTTCTTTGGTTCTGCCCAGATTTAAAAGACCTATGTGTGTTTAAATCGGGCACGATTTTTGTTATAGGAAAATGACTGTTGATTGTTTATCCTGGGTGTATTATTGTTTCATTTCCAAGGATGAATGTTGGACATATATAACATGGATCACTGTGCTTATTTGGTTTAATTTAAAAGAAGAGATCAACGTTAGCACATGCAGTACTGTGGTTCGAATGGTTGTATTGTTACTGTGGAATTGGAAATGTTTGCATAGTCATTATATAAATGCACATATTGGTATAGATTGAAGATTTATGGGAAGTTGAATTGTTTTATTGAAGACATTAAGCAATCTGTATGCAATTGAGGAACAATTAAATTTTTTTGGTCTTGGAAGTGGATGCTTTGGATTAAATTTGAAACAGATTTATGATAGTTGATTGATTTTTTTTTTTTTATGAACAATATCCATCTAATTCCCTCTCATTTTCTCACTTTTTCGCTCATTATAAATCCCCTCATGATCCCAATTCATTTTGCACGCCCTGTACACTAAAATTAAATTAAAACTATGTAGGACAATAATAAAAAAATGACACAAAGATAAATAGAAGCTGATATGTTTTGGTATTGTTGCACAGTCAATTATTTAATGAATTGTCGAGCAGTAATCGTGTTCTTATTCCTGGTCATGATATCACTTTTTATCTCATTACAATACCCCTAGATATCCCATGAACCCTATTTCACCCCCTGATCATTTGACAATTATTAAATAAATTTTATGGATTGGATTGCATGGGTCTGACGTTAATTGCTGAGCCGAACTTTGTTTCATATTAAGAGAATGTCATGTATGGTCTGTTTAGAGCTAGTTGCTAATAATTGTTGCGTACAGGATGAGATTCTTTAGCAGAGGAAGTCATGGCCGAAATAATATGGGTAGAGGAAATTGGAACATAGGGCCTAGAAGGCCCAGATTCTCAATACATTTTGATGTCGATCCTCAAGAGTTAAACTATCTCTTTCAATCTAGATTTTTCAATTGGATCGAACAAGGGATAGTCCAGCCTAAACCAAAGAGGCCTCCCTTCTAGCCCCAACATGTTCCTGGTATCCCTGTGCCTCCCCATGTATCTTTGCAACCTGAAGTTCTTGAGAATGATGGATGGGAGAAGATTGTTCACCCAACAGTCTCCCACCATCGTGGCTAGTCAAATTTTTCATTACCTCCTCCTCCTCCACCTGTAAACCCAATTTCTCAGATTTCCCCTGCACACTCACTTGTACAGTCCTCCCACGCAAGAAAAAGACTCAAAACTGAGGCCCACCATGTGCATGATAAAGGTAAAGTTGTTGATGCCCCCTCCTCTCCTTCGAGTGACTCATCCAAGTCAGTATCCTCTCGTATGCACTTAAGGGATGACTGTTCCCATGTCATTAGTGACATCAAGCCTCAAGGTTCTACCCAACCTAAGGCTATTTCAGGGAATTCAAAAGGAGATAGCAGAAACAAAGGAAAAATTACCTCTCAAAGTGGAAAATATGGTTTTTGATTATGTGTTTATAATTTTTTTGTTGAAGACAGTGGACTTCTGAAAGTTTTAGACAACAAGCTATTTTTGGATATTGTGGATATTTATATGTTTGGATATAATTTGAAATATCTCTAATATTTAAATTTAAAATTATGGAAATGATTATGGGAGCCACAAGGAGGCATGTGTTTGATTGATTGTCTAATTATGTTTATTTTTGTTAAGGAATAAAAGGGAGTCACAAGGGGTCCCACCTACTAGTTATTATTTAATAAAAAGACCCTTATTTATCATTATTATTAATTCTTCCCCTAAACTAAAAGTTAGTTGAGTTTTAGTTAACTTAACTAAATGAGGTAGTTGAAATTCTTCAACTAATTTGGAATGCATAAAATCCAAATGAGAAGGAAGAACAAGGGGAGAATAGAAGGATAAAGCATACTAAGGTTTTCTCTTGAGTTTTGTTGAGATAGTACAGTTTTCATTCATTCTTCAATTCATTAAAAGCCTAATTCTCTTTTATGACAATAGGGTCCTATTGTAGACAACAAGGTTCAAGGATGAACCATATCATTTAGATGCTTGTTTCAAAGGTGTTGATCTATCTTTGATAGTCTGTGTAGACTTGTTTGTTTATGAATTGAGTTTCATCACTGATAAAGGATATTGTGCAGAGTCAAGTGGGCATCGGTCTGTGGCAAGATGATCCACATTTTAAAGTTCAGTTTTTAATTCTTTTAAGAGTCGTTTTGTATGGTTTTCATCGGGGATATCTAAGTTTGACCTTGGTCCATGCCCCCACAAGGATTTTTGTAAAGAGAACGATTCTTTTTCTTTCTTGGAATGAAATAAAGAGATTTCTATTCTGTCTCATCTGTGTTAATATGTGACTTGGTATTTTTTCTTTTGATCTCCACATTTACTTTTGCAATCTGTTATATTCAGAAAATTATATAAAAATGTTATATTTTGCAACAATCTTTTATTTTAAAAAAAATCAGCCTAAGCCCTTGTAATTAATACTTGTGGATTGGGAAACACTTTTTGAGGCTATAAACATAGGGTAATATTCCTGACTATCTTGCCTTATCCAAGCAAGATTTGAAAATGCTTGAGTAAGATAAATTCATATATTTTCCTCAACATTTATTTGGCGACCATATTGTGGAGATCTTCCATATCTCTCTAGTTGATTTTATGCCTGATTATCATTGAATATATTTATATTTCTGCTTTTGATTCTTTGACTGTTTCTTTTCTTCATGACTTTACCTATTGCAAGGCAACCCAATATTGAGCCCGGTCTTAAAGATCAGAACATCATTGCTTTAATCTTATTTAATACCATATTGGAGACCGCTAATACCCAGGTTGATCTTGAACGCTCATGGGAAGTGATTGAACAAGACATAAGTGTCTGAGAACATTGGGAAACAAGGAAAAGATATCCTAGGAATCAACCATAGCTTTTCCTTTTCCTACAGTTTTGATATTGTTTTCATGTCCTTAGACCCTCACATCTCTAGGATAAGAAGAGGTTTATCACTTGAGATTAATCCTATTGCTGAAATAGGAAGAATAAATGTTGTTTTGTTAGCCGAAAAAAGTACTCTAAGGAGAACTTTGTCTGATTCATCCAATTTGTCTTTTTCTCCCTTACCTATTGTTCACAAGATGGCATCTAGTAGTGGCTCTGGTGTCATTGGAGGTCCTTCTTCGTCTCAACCTTCAGCCTCATCAATGATTGGTAGCTTATATAGTCACCAATTCCTTGTCCAATCTACTACAAATCCCACCAAAGTCATTAAAAAATATGGACTTTTTCAGTTTGAAGAAGATGCTACAACTACTTCGTGGCATGTTTCCTCCCCTCTTAACCTATCACCTGCTACTCGTCCACTTCCTAAATTCAAAGAGAATCTCGCTAGGTTTTTAGGGAATAACACGGTCACTACAAATGAACACTTGGTTGAATTTTCTAATGCCTGTCACAACATAAGAGCCAATGACAATGACACTTGTATGTGTTTATTTGTTAATTCCATGGAAGGGAAGTTTGTGGCCGATTTCTTTGACATTCCTCCCAATATTATTTCTACTTGGGAGGAGTTAGTGTATTGGTTCAATTCTACCTATGAGCAGTCTAAGAGCCCAACCGAGCAGTTGTAGGAATACAATAACATTGGTTATAAGGACGATGAAACTATCAAGTCTTTCAACTTGCATTTCACCAAATTATATAACCAAATTCCTGAACTCTTTCGCCCTCAGAACCAAGCCTCTTTCATGCATTACTATAATGCTTTACCTTCCCCCTATTGTCATAGGCTTGAAGAAAAGGCCATTGATAACTTTGGTTCCGCTTTGCATACTTGTTTAGAGTATGAATAACAACTTGAAAGAACATGTCTTCCTAAGGGAGATTCAATTAAACAGACGGACATGTATGCCATATTACATCTTGTACAAGACATGAATAATCGAATGATAGCATATGAGAGGAAAGGAAATGTCCCTTCACTTACGCCTGGGGATTCATCTTCTTCTTCACCACCATTTAGGAATCCCAATGAAAACAATTTTCATCCTAAAGAAATCATGCCTCATAGCTGGTGTAACTTTTGCGAGGAACACCATGAGGAAAGTACTTGTGAGGTAAAGACGAGTGCCATAGATAAAATATTTGGTAAAATACCTGAAACTACTATTGTTTCCCTAGAATTTGAAGAGCCAGAGGATGCTATGATCATAAATACTAGGAATAAATCCTATTGTCTGAAAGGTAAATATGATCCTCCTCGCACTTATTCTATCCCTAGATCATCTTCACCGGCTTCTACTATTCAGGTTTCTAAGGATCCTGACAATCAAGGAAGTACCTCCCCTCTTCCCTCTTCCAAATACAAAATTCTCAATCAGTTGGCCAATATTAACGTTGATTCTATCCTCCTGGACATGGCTGTCGTCCCTGAGCAACAAAAGCATCTGAAAAATTTCATGGAAGGAAAAGCTTCCATTATAGCCAACCTCTCTGAAGAGGTAGATGAAGAGGATTCAATTGTAAATAAAGTAGGTGTACATAACTTTAGACACCTTGTAAACAACCCCTTGTTTTTTTATTTTTGTAAAGATTATGGACAAAATAGCCCATTGTTGTCTCATTGACGGCGGTTCGGGCCCAAGTGTGATGTCGAAGATTATTATGGAAGAGGTAGGATTGTCTTGTACAAATGAAAATTCCAGAAGCATGATCTCTTATAATAGTTTACAACAAACGACCATAGGTGAAATCAAGGGTGTGACCTTGGTTTTGTGCGCGCATCCTGAAATAAGGACAACCCTTAATATTCAAGTAATAGATATTCCAGTGAGTAATTACTCAATCATCTTAGGAAGAGATTGTCAAGATTTGATGGGTGGATAGCTCTCACTCGATGAGACACACTTATCAGTTTCTCGGAATGGTAAAAACATCATAGTTTTAAGGGAGGGAAGGATTTCATCTTATATAGAAAGCGTCCCAAAGCCTAATGTGAATTATATCGAGGAGGACCTAGGAGTGTATTCCATCTTTGCAGATGAGGACAACACTACCTTGGAACAAATTGACATAGAGGATGGGATGTGGGATATGCACTTTGATGGTTCATGCTCCAATGAAGGAAACAAAGATGGTATTATCTTATACTCTCCTATGGGTAAAATTCATAACTTTTCCTATAGGTTAGAGTTTTCTTGCACAAACAATGTCATTGAATTTGAAGCATTACTATTAGGCATTGAAAATTCCTATAATCTAGGTTGTCGACCCCTTACAGTTTTTGGGGATTTTGAAGTTGTTGTAAACCTTGTACGTAAGATATATTATCCTAGAAACAAGTTAATGAAACGTTACACCCAAACTGTTTGGGCACTTATCTCGAACTTGCTATATTTTAACATCACTCATGTTAAAAGGGAATTGAACTCAATGGATGACATGTTAGTTTCTTTTGCAGCCTCTCCTACTCGACAACTTCTGCCACAAAGACTTGATTGTAACTTTCAGTCTTTGTATCGTCCACACATCCCTGACAATGTAGAGTCATGGCAAGTATTCCCTAGTGATGAGAGCATCTGTGCTTTCATCCAAAATGAACCTTATAAGCCTAAGGAAATTATATCAATGGAAGATAACAAAATTCCGAAGGGCTTGAGTCCTCTAGAAAGTTCATTTTCATCGCGTGATGTAGGCAACAAAGAAAAACATAAAGAAGAGGAGTCAAAAAGGAAAGTGGGTGAAACCATTTACTTGAACATTGGGACACCCGATTGTCCAAAGAATGTAAAAATAGGCGCCCAATGTTCTGATGAAGAAAAATTGAATTTCACTGAGTTGCTTAGTGAATTTCAAAATGTTTTTGCTTGGTTTTATGAGGATATTCGTGGTTTTGATCCCACTCTTATAAAAAATGCCATTCCTATCAAGGAGGGCATAAATCAAGTTAGGTAGAAACAAAGATCCATTAACCCTGCACTGAAAGAAACTATTCGAAAGGAGTTGGAAAAAATCTTGAAGGCTAGGATAATTTTCCTTGTTAAGTATTCTAAGTGGGTTTCCAATTTAGTTCCCGTTTGGAAAACGACTGGTCAGGTCAGATTATGAGTGGATTTTTGTGCATTGAATAGGGATAGTATAAAATACCACTTTCCTCTCCCCAATATGGAAATGATTTTGCAGCAAGTTGCAGGGTCACAGATGATGTCCTTACTTGAGGGTTTTTCTGGTTACAATCAAATCAAGGTAAAAAGGACATATAAATATAAAACCACTTTTATTACTCATTGGGGCAATTTTTCTTATGAACACATTCCTTTTGGCTTATCTAATGCAGGTACCACTTTTCAAAGAGCTATGAAAATAGACTTTGACGATTTGATCGGAAAAATTATTCAGATTTATCTTGATGACTTAACTGTGTATTCAAAAAGTGGATCAGATCATTTTGGTCATCTTAAAAGGGTTCTCATGCGACGTAGGAAATTTGGCATTTCTATAAATCCTTCTAAGTATATTTTCGACATTACCAAGGGCAAGCTCCTTGGACACATTGTCTCTGATTCAGGAATACGCATAGATCCTGAAAGGATTGATGCTATCCTAAATCTTCTTGATCCTACTTCCAAGAAGGAGGTTCAAGCCTTTATGGGGGTTATTAATTTTTTCCGTAGGTTTGTTCCTAATTTTGTTGTAATGGTCAAGACAATTCATAATATTCTTAAGCAAGATTGATCCTTTTATTGGACAGATGATGTTTAAAATTATTTTGTAGGGATCAAGAAGGAAATCATTTCCGCATCATTTTTGGTGAAGCCAGATTTTGAGAAGGAATTTACGATATATACTAATGCCATAAAGGAAGCAGTTTCCGCTATACTCATGCAATGTGATGACCAAGTAAATTAAAAACCAGTGGCTTACATGAGTCAAATCTTGTCAGATGATGAGTTTAAATATTCTTTTATTGAAAATCATGCTTTTTCTCTTGTTAAATCTATTGAAATGTTTTGCCACTTCATCTTAGGTAAGCATACACTGGTAAGAGTCCCTTTACGTGCAGTCACGTTTTTAATTTCACAGACTTATCTTTCAGGGAATATTGCACATTGGCTTGCCAAGATACAGGAGCATGATTTAAATCTCATGACTTCTAACACCATCAAGGGACGTGACTTAACCCTTCACTTAGCTTAGAATGCTAAAACTAGTGAAGAAATTGATGAACAAGATAGCTCTCTATCAACACTGTTTTACATTGACAATCGAATCATGCATGTGTCTGAACATCCTTGGTATAAAGATCTAGTTTATTACTTGCAAAATCAAATATGTCTAGATAACTTGGATACCCATCAAAGAAGAAGGCTTCCTCTCAAATATGCTAGATACATCATTATAGGAGACTTATTGTTTAGGAGATATGTCGATGGTATGTTACTTCGCTGTGTGAACAACAAGGAAGCATATAAATTGTTACAAGAGGCTCATGGATCTGCAAATTCTGTTAATCATGTAGGAGGTCTCTTTTCTGCTAAAATTACTGCTTTTAAGATTATCAAGAAAGGGTACTATTGGCCTTCAATCTTTCGTGATTCTTATGTTTTTTGAAGATCTTGTGACAAGTGCCAGAATTTTGTTGGAAAATAACACCTTTCAGCCATTCCTTTACAACTTTTCCTCCCTGAATTTCCTTTTTCAAAATCGGGTTTGGAATTTATTGGTCCTATTAATCCTCCATATTCAACAGGGAAAGTCTTTATCTTGAAAACCACAGACTATTTTACAAAATGGATTGAAGCTGTCCTGCTTAAGAATTCACAAGATGAGCAGGGGATTTATTTTCTTGAAACTAATATTTTTTCCATATTTGGTCTTCCTTTGGGAATTATTACAGACAATGGTCTCACTTTTATTTATGATAAACTGACCCAGTTTTTAGCTAAGTTGGGGCTTAAATTTTTTACCTCATCAACTTATTATCCTCAAGGAAATGGATAGGCCAAGTCTACAAACAAGAATCTGGTTAGAATTATCAAGAGGCTCATTGAAGATAAGCCTCGACAATGGCACACTCTCCTCACTTATGCCCTTTGGGAAGATAACACTACCACCAATGTAAGCACTGGTTGCACTCCTTTCCAACTTGTTTATGGTCAAGAAGCCATTCTGCCTACTAAGATGGAACTTTCATCCCTAAGGTTAATGCTACAAGTTGAAGAATTAAATTCTTATGATGTTTATCAAAGAATGAATGCACTTTTTACTTTAGAGGAGTAGAGGACTTTTGCCTTGGATAATATAAAGAGAAGATAACAGACTATTAAAAGATATTTCAATAAAAGTGTCAAGGCTGTCAAATTTAAATATAATGAGAAGTTCCAAAAATTATGGCTGGTCCTTTTAAGATCGCTTTTGTCCTGGGCACACATTATTATATCATAAAGGACTTACAAGAGAGATTGTTTTCCTATAGCACTAACGGTTCCCACTTAAAATGCTACATGGAAACAACTTGAAGGTTTTGACGTTGTATGGAATGTTTTCTATATTATAGTTTGTGTTATTTGCTTCGATTTTACATTTATGTTATTTCATTGCTGCTTATTTCAATTTTGTTGTTTCATTTCTACTATGTCATTTCTTGCTATTTTGTTTCTTTTTGACTTCATTTCTGGTCAAAATAAAATGTTGGATCAGTTCTTCCACAAAAATGCTATTATGAAAAGTATTGTTAATCAATAACTATCAAGTTACACAACTGTCATGATGTTCCCCTTGAAAGAATCATTGAAATTGTTATGTTCTTCAACTGTTGTTTTATAAGATAGTTGGTTTTATCCCTCTTATGCTTTCCTTTTCTTCCATCCGCTCCAAGATTCAAAAGAGCATATCAGAACATTTTTCTCCTTGAAGTCAAGAAATATTTAGTATGATTAATTGAATGATAATGCTAATAGGGGTAAACCCCCTCATACTTAACACTTTCCATGATTTATTCCCAAAATCCTAGTCATTTTTCCCTTAAATCTGCTCACCCCCCCCTGTTGCATAATCATTCTGATGTATATCTTATTGATCTGATGTTTACATGGTCTGCAAAACTAGACATTCTGAGTTCTTAATTTGTTGAAACAGATTTCCCTATGGATTCGCCATCTTTTTGAGGATTGAAATCGCAATGATGAATTCTTCCCGCAAAGGATTGCTAAGCACTATTATTTATTTATGATAATAATATTTAACTAGTAGGTGGGATCCCCTTGTAGAATAGAGGCACACATATAAACATGTTGTGCTTATATGTTGCTATTGTTATGATGTTGCATACACATTCCTATACAGTTGATGATGCATTCTTGGTTTCATTTGATGTGATAAATGGGTGGTTGATGCATTATTGCTAAATGTTGTTGGTATTTACTTACGATATAGAGCAGTTCCATGGGTATGAGGATCATGTTTTTTACAGGTGCTATGTTATGTTATGTTATGTTATAACCTTGATTACTAATCCATATATGATCTATGCAAAAAATCAATAAAGTGGGAGCTTGATCAAAACAAAAGGAAAAAACTATGGAAAATTTCTAAAGCTATGGAAAAAAGATTATTTATAAACCTTTGTGACATGGTGGACCTAGCTACTATACTATGTGTTTTGGTTAAAGGATTATGCAATTTTTATTAAAGAGTTGTATGGAGGAACATATGGTAAGG